>JAPYZM010002549.1:0-13527 GCA_030522845.1 Psyttalia concolor
AAAAAAAAAAAAAAAAAAAAAAAAAAAAAAAAAAAAAAAGAAAAAAAAAAAAAAAAAAAAAAAAAAAAAAAAAAAAAAAAAAAAAAACGAGACATGAGAATAACAAAAAAAAGGGAGAGTAAACCGGGGAAGTGGGAGGGGAAGTGGAAAAAAGCCATTGGAAGGTGAGTATATACGAGATGAGAGGAGGAGGAGTGCGCGTTGAAGGACGAGCGGCCCCGGGGCATCATCGGTATAAAGAACGGACTATAGAGTGGAGGAGTGAGATTTTTCTTGAGTCGACTGTACAGTCGCTCGACCAACGCTAGATGTTTTTTTTATTTCTCGAGTAATGGGCTTGGCTCTCCCTCTTTACCTCACCCATTTTTATCCCTCCCTTCCCCCGCGGCACTTTATGCCATCTCATCTACACAAGCTACTGAAAAACCACACTGTCCTCGCGTCCACATCTCGGTGTCTACTTCACTCATCGCTAACACGCTGACTCGACACTTGGTGGGGGGGTACGCAGGACTTTAGCGCGTAGAAATGTCAGAGAATACTGTAATTAAAATTGAGGGAGAGGTTTAATACCGCAGACGGGAGGGGTGAAGTGGTGATGATAAATTTTTATGGTTTGAGGGCCTGGAGAGTCATTAAACGATTCTGGTGGAATTAGTTTTGGGGGTGAGAGAAGGTTGAGAAATTAAGCGAACTTGATAGTAAAGTTCCCAAAGAAATGAAAAACTATTCGGTCGAAAAATTACGGATTTTCCCGCTGAAAGTTCGAATCGTTTTGGGGATATTGGCTGGGGTGAAAATTCATTTTTTGTTGCTGCTTCATCGGAAATTGATTTTTTAAAAAACATGAAATGAACAATTGGAGAATTAAGCCGGTCAAGTGGGGATTCATCATCAGTCGCGAAACGAATGGTCCCAGATGTGACGGAGAATTTTTTTCATATAAATGACCGAAGATTTGAGATATCAAATTCCCCTCTTTCGTACGAAAAATGTAGACTAATGAATGATACCCAGATCCGTGACTCAACAACATTCAACACTATAGCACGCGAACAGTGGAGATCCAGTGATTAAAATACAAGAAAAAAAAGAATTAACATCGACCGGGCAAATCAAATTTTATGTCCCCTCCGCAGATGAAAAACACCAATTACAGAGTATTTGTACGGATAGAATGGAATGAGATAAACCAGTGAAATAAATCACAACCATTCCTCCTATTCATGAGTTAAAATCGAGTTATTATAATCGAACGAGTTCCCTCAAACGTTCACCTGAACATCGACTGCCCGAAAAAATTGGATCTCTGTCTAATTATCAATACAAAAAAAATCCCCTTAAGATTCCCCTTCACCTTAATTTCCATTGACCTAGTTCACCTGTGATTTAACCAACAAATATAAAAAAAACTTTTAGCAAGGTCCAAAAAATAATTCCCAAAAATTTCCAATACATTCTCAAAAATCCCCCAATTCCCAAAATAATTCAACAACCTCTTCAACCACCCAAAATTCACTTGCTCTGCTGTTACATCTCGCCACATTACAATTCCCCCCCCCCACCCTCTCAACTCATCAAAATTCCTTAATTAATTAATTCGCAACTGCTCAAGATTCACCAGAAAATGAAAATCAAGTCAACGAAGTTCACGTCTACGCTCCACTTTCGCAACTTACTAAACTCAGTCTTGCCCCGAAAAACGAAAAAAAGAAAGAAAATAAAAAAAAAAAAAGAAATAATTAAATTTTCACTACCACAATACACAAACTTCTTCACTCCCTAATTTTCCTGCATTATCTCATTTCACAGAGTCGTTCAAGTTTCAATGTATTTTCATACGCTCATACCAAGTTTAAGCTTTTCACGGCTAAGTTTTCCTCCTCCTCCTCCTCCCCCCCCCCCTCACCCTCCACCCCCTGGTTGTATAACTCCTCCACTTATCCCGGGTAAAGGGTTTACCTATATAACAAACTCTTGAGGTGCAGTTCGTTGATACTGGACAAAACGTTTGGCTGAGTAACCATTCATCCGGCTATTTTGTAAGTTTAGCGTTAACTGCGTTAACCACCCCCTGAGAAACTATTGATAACAAAGACGAATTTTAATGAAATATAATACCACCCACTAAAGTTTGACTATCCAAATAAAACAAAAAATAATATTATGAAAAAGTGCAATTACGTTTAATTAATCAACATTTGTCTTTTCTGTGAAATTGTTTAATTCAAATTGTGTTTAAATTGGAATGAAAGTTCAATTTTTTAAGCAGTAAGAAGCCGGATTGTTTAACTCCCTTGAATTTGCAACATTTATATTAATGTTAATGGAATAATTACTCCGAAGACTGGCGTTTTTGAGGTTTTTTTAAAATCGAATTGGGATTTTTTAATTGCGGAAACGCTTGACATTTCACTCCTACAGTAAATACGAGTAATAACAAAAAATTAAAGTGCCCCCGCCGATTGCCCAAAAAAACTAATAAAAATAGCCGATTTTATCGGGACTGGATATTTAGCCAATCGAAGTGAAAATGCACCTGCAGAATTGCTGCCAATGAATAATTACGAGTGCGAAAAATCGGCGTTATAGCCCTCCTCCTGAAGCTAAACCACTGAATAATCCGAACAATTACAAAATCGGCGAATTACCACTGAAAAATGGGGAGAACCATTGGATATTAAACGTTAATGTTCAAATTGGGTTGAAATTATCGAGTGGGGGTTCTTTAAATATATTAAACCACCTCTCGACCCATTCCGGCTAATAATACTAACAATAATTACGCAATAGCCACCCCCTCCCGTTGAATTATCATGAATGCTCAATGAACGTTGCTCATACATTATAACAAAAACAGAAATCTTTTAAAATTTCAACTAGAGAATTGCGAAAGCAACATAAAATTCCATTAAAAAAAAAATGAAAGATTAAAAATTAAAATACACACGGACATTTGTAAATTAATTAAAACAGGAAAAAATAAAAGCTCAGCAATGAAAATAGTAAATTAACAAAAATCGATTCGGGTGAATTTCTCCGGTTATTATCGAGAGTAGAAGTAACTTTAATATATCATATGAAAAATCCCCCCTGAATTTTCCTCCAACTAAAATTAAACGAGAAAACAATACCGGCGTAAGTAATCTCAAACATTAGTCGAATTCGTGAGTTAAAACTGAGTTAATCAAAATCGTACGAGTTTCCTCGAGAGTCCAGTAAAACATCCGCTGAATGAAAAGTCAATTTACCCTCAAATTTTGCCCTTTTATAATCCCCCAAAAAAAAAAAATAATTCATTCATTTAATTTCGTGACGATCAAGATGAATATAAATCACATAAAATCATTGACTTATTTAATTACAATGAATTGCCCACATCCACACACGCAAATATCCATCGATAATATAATTAAATAATTACCAAAGTGTAAACATTCAATGATTATTAACCTACCAATTGATTTCCATCAATTGTCGATTTATCTTGCAAATTTTACTTTATAATTTCCGGAAAAAATCGACAAATAAATTTATGAAAAATTCTGAAATTTAAAAAAATCCAGAACCAATAGATAGCCCCCCATTCGGGAGTAACAACAATCTAGATATCCAGCAACAAAAAGCAACCCCATAAAAATAAACCCGATGAAAACCAGGACAAGAAGGGGATGAGGCAGGGGGTGACTGAGTTGAAACAGCTCCCGAGGGTCCAGTATAATGACCAATAGCTTCGCTCCGTTATCGCTCCAGCATTTTGCCATTGAAAATTCCCCCCCCCCTCCCCCCGCCACTCCTCCACCTCCAGCCGCCCACACCATGCTCCCAGGGCATCCTCTCATCGTTCTAACTACAACGAAATACGTTTTCGCGCCGCCTTTCCTCGGGGAAATACTCGTCGAAAGAATGGATGAAAAAAAATAAATAAAAAAAAAAATACCCGATGGCCTCCAACATACGGGACAAAAACTGGGCGAAAATAGGGGATGTAGGACAAGGTATATATTTCCGGTTGGGTCACGAGTGCAACGAGAGTGTGCGCTCATGGCTAATATGCTTGGAGATAGTAGTCATAAGCTTTGATACCGATATCGCGGGCAATGTGTTCACTTTTATGGATATAACCTGGGCCCCAACCGCCACCCCCTCGCCGTCACAATGCACTTGGCCTCCCTCAGCTACCACCTTTCAACTAGAGCTCGTTATCAAGTTTTGCGAATGGAGGGAGATGAAGAGAAAATACAAATTGCGGAACAAAGTAGGGGCGACGGAAGTGGTTTATGGGGAGTAAAATTTTTCATGAGTTTTGGACAATTGCCGGGGGTGTATTGATAAATATATGTATTTTTTATGGGGTGGAGAAAAATTAGTGATTAATTTAAAAAATTACGCACTTTGGCTATTATTGTTAATCAATATTTTGATAATTTAAGTAACAATTTTACTGGATTTTTCATTAGAGGAGGATTATTGAAGTTGATATTTTGAAGAGGAAAATAATTCAATGAAACTTGATTTTGTTTGATAATTAAGGGGGAAAAATTTGAAAAAATTGATAAAAATAAGAAATTTGGAGTGAAAAGAAGGAGAGAATAATCTCGATCACCCTAATAAATATTTCAATTTACGCTCAACCGTCCATTGCTTAAAAATTCAAGAATTATATTGCCCGGAATATTTAAGACAAAATTATGCAAAATTATCCGATAAATTTGCCAGTAGAAACAGAATAAATGAAGTGAAAAAAAAATAATATTACTAGAATTCTAAATCTCTCCTGATCCATTGAATTCTGAATAGCTGATAAAACAAATTTATAGAACTTGAAACCTATATCTCTTTTATCTCAGACTGTAATCGAACGAAATAGATTTTTCCGTCGCATTTGCGATAGGAAATATCACCGCTTAGTCGAGGAAGCATTCCGAATAATTTCATTCCTCCAGTATCATAAAAAATTGAAAAAAAATTAATGATTCAACGTAAGAATCCCCAAAATAAAATCATTGACAATCTCCCGGAATTTTATCTTCGATTGGGAGCAACGTAAAAATAAAAATTAATTACCAAAACAAATTGAGAGCAATGAATCATGAATTTTAGTCACATTCGATAGATATTTCCAGAGACTGTCGTCGACACGTCTGATTTTTAGTAATAAAATATAAATCAATATAAAATAATTGAATTTCTGTATCTTTGATATGATATCAATTATTTATGTCAAAAATCCTTCAATTCCCGCGATTGAAGCGAATTTGTCGCCTCAATTTCTTTGCTATCCAATCACTCAACAATGGGCTGATTGGAATAAATTCAAGAGCTCTCAATTTAATACCAAAAATACCCAATCCGATTGCCCTAGTGACCTAGCCAAAGTCACCTAATTACGGAAACCCTAAATAAACGCTTAAATGTCCCTAGATGAGAATCGCTTTCTCATTTTTTTCTTCAGAGCGCTCAACCTATTGTGAGGCTCAAATAAATTCACTCATCGCATTTGTAAAAAAAAAAATTGCCATAATTTCCATTCTTGATAATGTACTCACGTATTTACTCTCATTTCCCAGGGTATTTATCACCGAAATTAATAATATTTCACAGCTTACCTGAAACACAAAAAAATCATTGAATTAATTCTCATATCCCACTGATTCTTAATTTACTAATTCTTAATATATAATTTTTATTGTTTAAAATCCTTCACTATCACGCTATAAAAACAAGTGTGCTAAAAACAACAACTACCTAAATGAATATTAATCTCACCCGCAGAATTCAATATTCCTCAAACTATATTTTTCCCAGTGACTGTCCTCCCACTTCACAAAATCTCCCACGATAACCCAAAAATTCTTGAATTCCCCGAAATATCTACCGCGCAATTACCCCCTCATTGTTGCACATTCACCAGTAAAAAGTCCGTGAAATTCCCAACAGATAGACAGAATAAAAATCATTGAGTAATGGCAATTTTCCACCCGGCAATTTTCCCGACAACTTTGACCCCACCTCTTCCACTTAAAAACGAAAAAAAAATCCCCTCTTATCAGCTAAACACACACATAATAATTCCTAACTCGTAGTATTGCAAATTCAGTCGATTGTGTTTAGAATCGTGACTATGTGTCAAGTAAAGGGGGAGGGGGGAGGTATGGGAGTTATAGTTAGGGAGCGAGGTCGGGTCAATCGACTCCTAGAAGTGCATACACAAAACCATTGGAATTTACCGTGACACCCAAGTCTCTACGCCTCCCTCCTCCTCTCACCTCACCCCACAGTCCCCTCCCACCCTTCCCAAACAACAAACTTGAGTGCAGATCGGAATTGAACGCATTTCTGAGTTAAGCCAGCTCTGGAATGATCATTAAATCGAAGTGAGTTAAAGTTGGCAATAGTCAAAGCCGAGATACCTATTATGTGTTATGGGATATCAGTTGGTTACGGGTGAGTGAGGTATACGTGATCACTATTGCAGAGTCTGAAAATCCAATGGCTGTATATGTATGTTTGAAGTGAAAGCCGATTTAAATGGCGTTGGACGGTGAATTTATTGGATTCGTATACGTTCGGCCACTCTTTGGGGGCCGAGACACTACTCGGTTTCTATCGTAAAAGCTCGCTTTCTTTATTTTTTTCGCCCACCCTTCCCTCCTCCCTCTGTGCACTCTTTGAGCATTACTATTTGCCATGGATTTTTTTATTTACTTCATCAATTTATTTATTTTTTTTTTTTTCAATGCAGAAGTGCGAAAATTTAATTAACAGTTTGGGGTAAAAAGGCCGCAATCGGCGGACAATTTTTTTTTCGGTTTTAATAAAAATTGTATTGGGAGAGTATAGATAATAAATTAGCTGATCACTTGCTGTTAGAAATCGGGAAGGTTTAGATGAGAAATGAAAAAAATATATATATTTAACTTTTTGTAAAAATTGGGGAAATTTGTTCGTATTTTTTTTTTTTCGGATAAAAAAATTATTTACCCATTAATAATTCGGAAAACGTCAGGATTATCTTGTATTGTCTGTAATTGAGTTACTCCCCGTAATGACAAATAAAATTTCGATAGACTCCCTGAAATAATATTCCGATTGAATTCTTTGAGAATGTTTTTACCAGTTGGTTGTAGGTAGAAATGACATGGTCGGTTGCCTGATTGAGTGAAGGTTTATTTAAATCAGGGAGAGGGTTAGGCGCCCACTGGCAGTGAGAATTCAGTTATAATGAGTGTAATTTGTTTTAGAAAGTCGGAGGGAACTGTAATTTTTCCTGTCCCCCTTCATCAATCGTTTTTTCATTTCACTTGTCGAGTCATTACAAACTGTTCTCAAAAATCGTCTTACAAATCGCGCTTGAAACCAGAAAAACTTGTTGTTGTTCCCCCCCCCCCCCCCTCATTTGAAACAAAGCACCAGTAATTCATTCACCCGCCCAAAATCCCGTCTAACATGAGCATGTGAAGGGAAATGAACGTCACAGTCAACTAAACGTCAATTTCGCATACTCCAAACATTGAAAACTAGAGCAATACAGTTCCAAATTCGTACCAGCGTCGAATGAAAATAGACCAGAGCACAAATATACTCACAGAAACTTTATACTTACTTTATATGAAATTTTCAGTGAATTGCATCCACCGGAAAACGTTTAAATTCTCAAAACTTCAATACAACTTTGCAAAGTTAATTCCTGGCGTATTTTTATTTTCCCCAAGAAAAAGATTTTTACAACCAACTCTTCAAGTTTTCATATTTCAATAACAGTATAATATCGATCAATTCACCCCCCCGAAACAGTACAATTTCGATCAAAACATTTTTTAATAATCCAAACCTAAACTCAACTTAATAATTTCAATTTTACCCCCATTTCACTCCCTCAGTGACAGATTAAAATACCGAAACAAACCTAGCAATAATAAAATTCACGTACAAACATTATCCCTCTAATGAAGGTACTTAACTCATTGGCCAAGTGATAAATCCCCAGCATTAACAAATTACAAAACTACACCTTCAACAAATGCATTCCTAATGAACCCTAATTCACCCCCTCCTCCCCCCCAAACTTTAAGAAACTTAATCTACCCCCTCATCTCCATATATCCATTACCCAACGCCAATGGCAGTTTAATTACCTAAATCCCGATTAAAAATAATCCCCCCTGAACATTTCACAATTCCTCAGACTCAAAGTTATTAACAACAACAGAATTACTCAATGGCCAACAAATTGAAGAATACACATCATGAATTTTGATTTATCAGGCGGTAAGAGTACAATGGTATATGTAACGACGTGAAGAACATATGGAGTTGAGTGAGCTATAATAATTCACCAAATACCTCGAAACTATTCTTGTTTACATATACTCCTGTTTGTAGTTTGAACTGGCATTGTCAAAACCGTATAGGTAAACTTCTCGAGGATCCATGTATGTCTATTTCCCTCCCTCTCTCGCTGCCCCCCTCTAACTCAGTCCTAGTGGCGTACACAATGATGCTGGTAACTGTTAGATACCGACGAGTTTTCGTTATATACCTTCGTTTGAAAGCTAACTTTGAAAATTACTTTGCTTACCGTTAGTTGTTTCAACCCTACCTTGACTAGCTACAACCCCCCACTCCCACTTCCAGCCCTCCCTCGCCCCTCTAACCCCTTCCATTGCCCGTTTAGAATGGAAATTGTTGGATTTGAGTGAGAAATTTAACGTACTGATGTATATGCAGCAACTGCTGTATTTGTTTTTGAACGGAGGAGAGAAGTACAAGTACCAGATCTCAAGTGAATTCAGATGACAATAGGATAGCGTTACATGTTCGTGACAAAGAGGATTAATCAACGGAAACTTGGAGAGTTTTAGGGGGTGAGTGAGGGAGGTGGGGTAATTCGGGGTGTAATACTCGGGAAATTTGGTGGAAGGGATTGTGAGAGGGCGTGGGAAGCTTTTCGAAAATTGGCAAATGATTAGAGAAGTATTTATTATTATTTATTGACGAATAGTTCAGGATTTTTTTTTTGACTGTTGGTTGGAAAGGAGTGACTGACTCTCAGTGTCAAGATATCTGAATGTTAGGCAAATGTGATTACAGTAATTCTAAAAGTAATGCAGGGAGAGAAATTGTAATTGGCAGCGATTTTTAGATTTTTTTTTTTTTTCTGGAATTGAACAAATTAAATTTTGATTTTTTTGGAGTTGATAAATAGGGACGCAAGCGACTTGTTATCTTCGTGAGATTGTCTCCTTGAAAATAAAAATCATTTCTCATAGAGTTCGTTCAATTAATTCGACAGTTGGGGAGACAGACGCCGTTAGAAAATTTTGTCTCAATTTATCCGACATTTTTATCGCATTTAATTTTCCCACTTACGATCGTCAGTAATTGGAGGATTATTGAGCTGGCGAATTCTGTAGCCAGTGGGACAGATGACCCGAAAATGATCTATAGAGTAGTTATTTCACCGAGAGTATTAATTTCTTTTCTCATCTCCGTATCCGTCCCTCGGATGTCAATTGAAAAAAATTACTTCATTAATGATTTCCGATGAAGAAATAAAGGAAACACAAATAAACTCCAACTGACTGATACGTGATTGGAAAACCGAGGAAATTCCGATAGCCCAACGACGCAATAAACCTTTTTCTTTTTTTTTTTTTTTTCAATCCACTCAAGTCCGGGAAATGAAAGAGGAAAGGAGAGTTCCTGTTGTTAGGATAATTCATTTATGCAGTTACCAATGCAGAATTATCTCCGATCAGTGGATTAAAAAAAAATAATCAGTTAAATATAAAATTAATGGGCTTTAAAGTCCTTAAACGATAACTCCCCGGGCAATAAAAATTGACAGATTAAAACATCGTTCAATAATTTACAAAGAAAACAAAAGCCATTTTATATTGCAAAACTCGTGTAATACCTCCAAGCGACAATTCCATTTACCGACAATTAATGAACTCAGTACACCTCAATATTCCCAACGATATCTTATTTTATTTGTCCCGGAAATTTCGGTCTCTTAATTTCTCAATGTCGAATAACTGTTTCGCCCGAATGAAATTAAATTCAACAGTTTATATTCCCCCAGTGTAAAATAGACCTGCCCCCCCCCCCCGCCCCGCCCCGTCCAAATTACCCAATAAAGTTCGATCAATTAATCCCGAAATAGTTACCAATTTCCATCAAAATAAACGAGACAACTGGGAAGAAATAGACAAACCAAAGTACCCCACTTATGACCAACAAAAGCAATCCAAACTCCGTAAACTCAACATTGAAAATTGATTGGCCCACCACTATTCAACCTAATACCAATTGTCGTAAATAAACACACTAGAGTAGACGGTTGTACGGCGAATGGCCGTTAAAAGAAAATTTCACACGATTGCCAATTACTTAAAAGCAAGAGGCAATTTTAGCCGTCGGTTGAGAAACAAGAAGTGGAGAAGGAAAGCGAATAATGAAAGGAGTGAAAAAGAATGGTGGGAGGAAAAACAAAGTGGTGAAGAAGAAGGTGAAGGAGACGAAAAAAAAAAGAAGGAAAACTGAAAAAAAAAGAGGGAGACAGTACTTGTGGAGAAAAGAGTGTGAAAAAGTGAGACAGTCTTTATTCGGGATAGTACCATCTGAAGAATTTTCAAGTATCCTACCAACATTGTCGGAAACTACCGTCGAAGAAGGAGAGAGCCACGGAGCGAACAAGGAAAAGAAAGAGAAAGGGAGAGAGGATAAAAAAAAATTGAAAGAAAATTAAAAATTTTATTGACGCTCCAAAGGCGAAACTCAACAACTTCAAAGGAGTTCATTAATTATTTCTTTTTCCTCTCCTTTTCCTCAGCTGAAAGCCATGTAAATTAATTTCTAATGTAACTGGCCCAATTCTTAGACTCGCAATTAAGGGGAAATGAGGAAATTTTTTGATTAACAATCACGATAAAACCTTAATCACCTGACATCTCTCATTTACCCGATCGCAGTCGAGCGGGGATGCCATCAGGATTGCATTAGGTTAATGCAGAGGATGATTAATCAGTGGAATTTTATAGTTTTCGAATTATAACGAGTGGGAAATTTGATGAAGGTGAATTACTAAACTCAGTCTGATATTAATTCTGTTGAGCTAAAATAAACTTTTGGCGTTTTAGCGAAACAAAAGAAAAATCTGTGAATGTTAACGTTTCACCATAAAATCCTGAAAATATGCTGAATTTTCGCTGATTTTAATGGAAGTTTCGATCAATTGTCCTAGAATCCCTTGCAAAACTCTATTGATTACCTAAACAAAATTGATTTAATCAATTTAGACCAGTGGATTTTCAACAATTGCACAGAACTCGAACCAGATCTCAAGCGAACTACAATGACAATAGAATTCCCCCGGTGGTCACAAAGGGCATTAATCAATGATATTTCCCGGAGTTTTGCCGAGGTAATACCAGGAGTAATACCCCGGCAATTTGATTAGGCCAATTCTGGGCGAGCGTTTGAAGGATGACGAATATTGTTGAAGCATGAGTGAAGCATTTGACACTCGTGATTAAGTGATACGAGTGATCCACGAAAGTGGATTCAGTGAACTTCGCCCTAACAATAGTAACAATAAATTTAATTATTGTTCCCCGAGTCCCCAATATTCTCATTTCGAGCGAAGAATTCCAGAAACAACAAAAAAGAAATCAAAACTAGCCGATACTAATCCCTCATAAACAATCTCCCTAAAACCGTAATCATCTGAAATTTCTCATGATAAAAAAAATCATCCCCAACGAGTCCGAAGTGAGCGTTTTAAAAATAAATAAATTGATGATGAGAAAAAAGAAAACCAGTCGCTCTCTGTCATCCATTTAACATTCAACCTAAATCCAAATAAATAATTCCAGTAATAACGCTGAGTTTACTGTAGTACCGGGGCAAACAAAAAAAAGATAAGTGTATTGCGTTAAAGTCGGTACGCGCTAGAGTGTAATTTAACTGTGATTAACGACGCGGCGAGACATTGCGGAGGTTTTAAAAAGTAAGAAAAAAAAAAGAAAGAGGGGTTAAAAAGGAAAGAAATAAAAATTATAGTAGCAATGAGGTACGGTCTGGCAGGCTTTTCCATCTTGTGGAATGTTCATATACCCCCTTTGCCCCCCCCCCCCTCCCCACCCCTTCCTCTCGTTCCTCAACCGAGTCGACTTAAGCCATTCGCGAGGTAAGAAGAAGATATTCGCGGGCAAAATATAATGTTTTCATGGTTAATACAGATAACCGCGTGAAATTGTGAATATTTCGAGAGACTGCCAAAATGAAAATCTCGAGATAGCTTCACTTAGCGAATTAAATTCAACCCATTACGTTGTAGTGTACGTAGAATGCCCAACAGTTAATGGTGATTAAACCCCCTCCCCGTCTAACAGCCCCCCCCCCCCCCCGCCCACTGTGGGAGGGTGTGGGGGGGTGCGATTTACTACTAGCGATATTTCATGCAAATGAAGAAAAAAATCTTGATAATCAGGGGGTTTTTTTTTCTACTTCCTCATTTTCATTTTCTTATCTCTCTCTCTCTCTCTCTCTCTCTCCCCTCTCCCTCTTACTCTTTCCCTCTTACTCCAGATGTTTGTCAACATTTTTATTGTTTTCTTGGGGCTTTACCCTCCCCATCCCCCCCGGGTTGACCTGATTTTTCGGGAGTTTCTGTCCGAGGTGATTTTTAGCTCGATGAGCTCGGTGATTAAACATTTTTTTTTTCTCCTTCTTCCGCGTTTGAAATTTTAATTAAGACTGAATTAACTTTGTCGAAGGGAAGGGCGTTCGAGTGGAATTTTTCAAGGTTTTTAATTAAGTAGGATGAATATTGTTGGGGGGGGGGGGGGGGGGGAAATAATGAAACTAATTATTTTGTGTAGACAGGAGAGGAATAATTTTAAAATCATTGTCTTTGAGGCTGATGACAATGGGCGCAAAGCAAGATAACTCTCGCAACTCTGTAATTTATAAATTAATTTATTTACTATTGAAATATTGACTCCACTCGTCAATATTTCATTGTGTTTTGTTTTTTAATCGCCACGAATATCTTCAAAACGAACAACAATTGTAAAAATTAACCCACCAAATAATTATTCCCGATCCAAGATTAATTTCAATTCTCCCATCTGTTTGCCGAGTTATAAATATCGAACTGAATGGAAGAGCAAAAAAAAAAAATGCCAGACTATCCTAATTATATAATTAAAAAATTCTCCGAAAGTAATTCCTCAATTTACGTAACTAAAAGTTTCAATTTGAAATAACATTTGACCTCGGACTCTACATTATTTTTGTTGTCATGGATTTCACTAGCACGTAACGAAACGCCCATATCCAATTTTCCCACGCCCACATAGTCACGCACCAAAGACGTTTATTGCCACTTTTTTTTGTTCAGCATACTTTGTTTTTTTTTTCCTACCTGCCTTCCCTTCCTTCCATCCTTATTTCCACCAGGAAGAAATTTTCCCGAGAGGCTATATCCCCCCCTCCCCCCCCCCCCCCCCCCCCCCCCCC
>JAPYZM010002550.1:0-23379 GCA_030522845.1 Psyttalia concolor
TTTGCCAAACACCACGCGAGCAAAAAACCCCATAACGCCCATCCGGCAATATACTATTGTCGTAGTGCTTTTAGAGTTTTCGAGTTTGGGAAGTATGTAATACCAATTCCCGGTCGAGAAAGCCCTAGAAGCAGTACGGCAAAGTATGCTTCGAGCATAAATGTTTAGGCTCTGATGTTGCCAGTTGTCCTCAAGTCAACGTAACTTTTTCTTTTGTTCTTGGAGTGGGTGCCAGGATTACAAATGAATATTGCGTGAAGAGGTACCTGGAGATGCAGAGAAATTTCAAGTCCGCAGAGGTATGGTATGTAACCAATATGATATGTAACCAATGAGTAGGGTATGGTGTTTTTGATGAACATTGCTGTGGCTCCTCCTTGCTTTCCGTTTTGTCAGTGACATTGAGGGTGTGGTTCTGGAATAAGCTTTTGTGTTCTTCGTTCTATTTTGTTTCGGAGATTAGGACGATGTCTAGGTGGTGCTTCTGTGTGAAGTTTTGAAGGTAGCTTCTTCTTTGGTGAGCAACGGGGGAATTGATCTTATTGCGCTAATCCTGAGTAGTATATGCTGACGATGTGCTTGCAGTGCAGGCTGGGTATTTTGATTCGCAGGTGAGGAGTTGTTATCCATTATTGTCCAGGGTTTCAGAACCCGCTGAGTTCTGAGATGACTTGCGGTCTGGAGGTATTGCCATCAACGAATGTGGCAGGCTCTGCGATTTTAGTGAATATAGACTAGAGTGGCCCACGAAATATATATTTCCCAATTTCAATATCCTATATTTATCTTCATATATCTAATTTGCCCTCGGCTGGCGCCGAGAACACAATCACATAAATTACTTTGTCTTGAAAGTCGAAGAGGACGATGCTGGGCTTCGTAGCAGCCACGGGCTTGATAAGTTGCAAACGAGAACTTCCAGTAAATCTTACACGTCTCATTCACAACAGTCTCAATACCTTCTGGAGCGTAAGACAGAATCAGCCTCTGGTCTACCCCCATAAAAGTGCCACAGATGGTAATACAGCATTCTCAAAGCTGCGTTATCCGGTGGATATAACTCGTGATTGCATATGTCGGACAAGTGGACAAAAAATATTGAAATGCATAATAATAATATATTTGTCGCCTTGCGTAGCATTAGTGGACACCAAGCCGGGTGACCAAGCGATCAAAGGCATTAGGTTAACTATATTTTCTATACGGATGACCTAAAGTTATTTGCCTTAGGATAGAGGCAACTCAAGCTTCAACTTGATGTTGTGGCAGCGTACTTACGAGCGGTCGGGATGAGTTTCGGGATAGACAAGTCGACAGTTTCCTACCTGAAGAAAAGGACAATTGGGGAGGGGGTGAGCACTCCGGGGGATATTAAGTCCGTTGTCGTGAATGAGATGTGTAAGATTTACTGGATCTTCTTGATGGTGACTAGCAGGCCCGTCCGTGCTACGAAGTCTGATTTTTAGGTTTATAGGTTAGGGTTGGACTTTGCGTGCAACCATTCGGCTCCGTTGCTTACGCGAGCTGGCAAAGCGAGCGTCCTACCACCGACGACGTCATCGGGAAAGGGAATTTACTCATCATCTCTCCAATCACATCCATTATACCTTTGCTTAAATACTGAGTACCTTGCACTCATCAGTCAGATACTCTTCGAACAGTCACACAGAAGAGTAAACTTAACTCTTCCTACCACGACTACAAACTGTACAAAGTATTGACATAAATTGTCGAATATATTAATTAGAAATCCGACTGGTCACCCACAACCGTTTTCTCCGATTACTACCGTCTTTCAAGTTATTTCACCGTACAGTTTTGAATGGGACACCCTGCATATATACACACTTGCCAACACACTTACAAACATTCATTCAGAAAAGTCATAGAAACACTCCAAATTCGTAAAAAAATTGCAGCATTTTCCTTTTGGCAATAATTCTAAAAAATAACCAACGAATAACGAAAAAAAAAATTTTGGAGGAGCTGGGATTTGAACCCAGGACTTTCAGCATGCGAAGCAGACACTCTACCACTGAGTTACACCCCCGAAGTACATTAAGAGTCTCCCAGAAATCACACCCAATGTTAAGCAGATAACAAAAATAAAAAAAACTCATCATTGTCACAATTCTTAATTTTTATTACCCAGCCAAGTGATTTTGATTACGTCATCCCTCTCATCAACGATTTAAAAAAATTAAATTGGCGTATAAAAAATATGGAACATTGACATTCGACAATGTTTCCTTTGGAAATATTCTCTCACTCAATATTTCACGTTCTTTGTAGAAAAATCCGAAAACATTGGCTTCAATGAATAGAGAAAAAAGGGAAAACGATTCAATCACTGAATAAATTGTCAAATGAATAAAGATACATTCACCCTAAACTAATAACATACTCATTAAATTATTGATGCACTTGGCACTCGATTCAAAGGTCTGATGCGTCGTCACTACATGGCATTATCAATCGTTGTTATTCAATCATCAATATTTCATTTCAAATTTTTTGCTTTTTTTTTATTACAATAAGAACTGAGCACTCTTAAATGATAGTTTTAATGATATCTTTCATGTACATCATACACATAAATCCCGTACGAAGAAGCGTGTATTCTCATTACTCTTTCATTGATCTCGCTCTCTACCTCTTTATTTTCGAAAAAAACAAAAAAAACGATGAACAAAGGTGCGAGAGCTTGGATGCACACATTTCACGTTAACTTCGCCACAAACAGCGATTTAAGGCCGCAAAGTTTTACACAAACACATAAACATTTACTCTACACTCTTTGTGGCTAAATTAATCATCCCACGAGACATATCGCTAAGTTGTACTGGATCTAAATGACAAAAAAGGATACGCATTCTTACTTATGAAACCACTAAATGAAATTGTCCAATTTTATAAAGTTTTCTTCTTCTTGCTCCGTCCCTTTTGCTCCTCAATGACAGAAGACATACTCTCACATGCATACGATCATTTATTTATTCATTCTTCTGTTTCTTATTTATTCTCTCGTTAATCGGCAGCCAATGTCTCAGGTTTATCTCTAAATCAGAAATTATTGATGACACTGCGGGTGGGTTATCGCTTTTATCAACAACACTACGAGGTCATCATGTCACTGCCCGAGTTTGATGACATGTTTGGTCCTTTCAATGAGTCGTTAATGTCTCTTCTGAACATTGAAAGGTTTTGGGTGAATCTGTAGATGAAAAATTTTATTTAATGAGGGCAATTCAACATTTGAAGGGAGAGAGTAGCATTTCATGCGCCGAAAATTAATCAATTGTGTAGAAGGCTGAGAAATTAGTGCACAAAATTTGTTCATTGTTTTTCTTCTCAGAGCACCAGCACCAGCTGATGTGAAAGCTTTTTTTCTCTTACTCTTGACAAAAGCGGTGTGCAATGGTATCTGCAAATTGTCTTATTATCTAAAATAATAACTCTACTGATATTTCACTGTCGAAAAGTTTTTCCAGTCGCCATGATCAGTAAAATTTGATAGATCAGGAGATCTAAACCAGCACAAGTACATTTACCTCAAATGATTCTAGTGCTTAAACCGTTGTCGTTCATGAATAATAGAATTTCATGTGAATTAAGTGTACAAGAACTAAATTTTGGGGAATGAAAATTTAAATAAATTATAGAATGCGATATTATTGGAAGAAGCTGTATGACAAAATTAAAGTGGTGACTTTCTGCTATCATATTCTATTAAAATAACTCTCATGTTTTCCAATGCTTTCCAATTATTTTTATACATAAAATTTAATGTTCCACAGGAGTTGTTCATTCATCGCAATTTTAATAGTAGTAAAGCATCGGTATCAAATTTCAAATACATCAGAATCTTGTTATCTGTGTCAAAGCCTATAACTTGTTCAAGATGAGAGTCATTTACGGAACTAAAATTTTCAACAAAAATGGCCTTCCATGTTTTCCCGCCACAATCAAGAGAATGAAATCCGCAGCAAATCAAACAAAATAACGCATTCTGACAGCCATCAGCACTTCCCTATCAAACAAACTTGCACATTAACTTTAAAGTAATATTACCTGTCACGATTTTTCGTGAGTAAATTAGGTTCAATGCCATCCATCAGATTTTCAAACCACTGAGCCATAGTTGCCTGTTTGTCAACCGGTTGACTCCTAATGATGTTCTCTCGCAGTTGACCAAAGTACTGTAACAGAAAATTAAAACCACAATAATCAAATGATTTAATTTAAGACTTCTTATTTATCCCGGATAATTTCCTGGCAGTTGCCCGACAACAAGAGAAATAAATTACTTCTTCGTTCAGCAGAATTAGTCCCAAGAGGGGCCTCGACATGCTCCATTGATTCCGACAGTCCTCGAACATTATCACATTGAGCACTGTACTCAATATCTGCTGGAGTATCTCAGGATGCTGTTTCAACACTTGTAGAAATAAATCCCCGCCAGCAGGTACTACTGAATTCTTTTTTCCAGGATAAACACCAGCTGAAATACAACCAAAAACAGTTAGAAAAAAATGACGTTTTGAAGAGTGAAATTGACGACTTGATCAGGCTAGCAGTTATTAAAGAGTAATAAATAATATTTGGATATTAAAAATTATGCATTATTTTTATTGCTATATAAAGGACAAAATATTTGTTATGACATTTATTAAAATCCATCATCGAAGATTAAATACTCTTCCATATAGTAGAAAGAAAATCCCTTGATAGGATACAACAGGTACAGGGATTTGATGATAATTTGTAATCCGAATTACCAATTGACAGAGTTGGTAATTAAATCTAGATTCTGAACTAATTGTTAATTGAATCAATACAAAAAAAACATAAATCAAACATTTTAAACGAGTAAAATCACATTCGACTCTTAATTATCCATTCAAATATTTTTTGAGTTCAATTAACATTTAATCAAATAATTAACCAATTAATGTCTAATCTAAAGTGTAATTATTATAAAGTAATGACAATGATTTTTTCCGGAGAGAACGTTAAATTTGCAGACTCGATGTACTCTAATTAACCATCTGGGTAGTGAATTTAATTTTCTCCAGTCGGAAAAGTGAAGAGATTAAACATAATCGCATGAAATACATTGATAAAAATGTCAAGACTGCTTTCATAAAGAGATAGAATAAAGGGAAAAACTGTAAAGAAAATTTCTTTCTCTCAAAATATCTCGTTGGCAATATAATTTAAAGTGTTACGAGTCACCACTCCAACATTAATAGATCAACCCACCTTTCTGTGACAACTGTTTGAACAAGTACGTAACGATGTGATCTAATGTTGCACAGCAGCCAGTGCATACCATCGTATCTGAAACCATTAATAAGTCTTGATAATAACTGAAAGCAGAACGGAAAAAAAAACGAATAAAAATAATCCTGGTTCATTCATACCCCATGCAATTCACTTGTACCCGATTGCCAAAATCTTACAAATTAATAGAGAAATGAGCAAACAGAATAAATTACTGTTTTCAAAAGTCATTTTTTAAAAATATCTCCAAATTCAAGAAGAATCGCAGACTTTCTGCAGCTTCTTTTTCCCCCAGGTCTCTCCGAACACAAACATTAAAACAATTCGATTACTGCCAAAATCAATTTTTGAAGAATATTAAAGTCTTGTAAATTTCCTAAAATTCATATAAAAATTGATCGCAATGAGTTTCAATGCATAGAGTTTATTCAAATTCATGTTTGGAAAAAAATGATTAAAATCGACAGTTTCTTCGCGAAAAAAAATTGAACAAAAACATACTGACGGACATCCCCTAAAAATCCCATATTGGAACTTTTTAAACCAGTCCTAGTCATCTTGACACTAACAATGGGACCGTAAACTCGACCGACAACAAAACTTCCATCAAGAGTCAGAAAGCGATATAAAATTTGCATTCGTCATTTCCTCGAAAATTCAAATACATTTATCCCAAACCAACTCTTAATTCAATCCTAAAACATTTCCAATTAACCCATAACTACAAACCAAAACCGCTAGCAATATAACCAACAAGCAGTAAAAGATAATAAAGTCAATGAGGAGTCATTAAATTCACATGCAATTAATCATTCTCTCGTAAATACGGAATAGATCAGCAACTTACTCTAATGCAGCAATTCAACAAGATGTTAATAATTAAGGTAAATGTGTCAGCTGTGCGGCTGATTGCAAGTGCTAGACCCGTAATTCAACTCATAATATCATTTGTCATCATTGTTTTTTTTCTCTCTCCTTTGAAACTATCATTACAGAAGTACGAAAGCTTGTGGGCAAGAATTACAGTCACGGTGACAATGGACAAAATTTCACAATTCAAGCCGGAGGTACATAATCAGGGAAATTATTCTTCTCTGCCACATAATTCGGGTTCTGGATATTCTTATGCACTCAAATCCTCTTGCTACCTGTGTCAAACAAACGGGTGTGCTAATGCTTTTTTTTTTAAAATCTATTATTCGTCTTTTTCATTCCAAAGCGATTGAATTGTCAATGCAAAATAAATGAGGCGAGTGACATTTTTCTGTCACCACAAATGCTCTCGCTTGCTCTATCAAGCATTCACATTTTTGCCTCGGGATTGAGTTTGGAAAATAATTTTTGTCCAAGTGTTGTTTTCCTTCCTGAGTATGTAGAGTGATACGAGTAAGATAGAATCAGCCGCACAGACCTGTGTAGGAGTCTTTAAGCGCACCTAGTGCCGTTAGGCCTTCGCTGATACTTGAGAGAATGTAGAGGAATACTCGTGGCTCCAGGGTTGATAAGAATGTCATGTGATCCTGGGCGAGGCACTCGAGGAGGACATAGTACGTTGCTGATAATTTTGGGTAATCCTGTTGGTGATAATTAAAATTAATTAATCAATTCAATGATTTAATTTACTCCACACTTTATTCAAGTACCACAATTTTTTTTTTTGGAAATGGTGGTGGACTTATTCAATTTTTTCTTCATGATAAACAGAAGTGTAAGGAAAGATAACCATAAAATTCTATTTTCTATAACATTCATTTGATAATTCATAGAATATTTCGCAACAGGTGCAAAAAAGTGGATTTTGGCTCGTTGCGAACAAAGTTTTTCATCTCAACGTGATGATGAATTTACGATGAACCATAAAAAAAGCGAGTTTATCAGCAGATATTGCATTTCCATGGAGAACAATAAAGACAATTACAAGTTACATTTCATCCTGTAATCAGAGGTGCTCAAGTATTGCTAATAATGATAAAATGTTGATATGTACACCTGGAGACTGCACAAGCCAATCTAGCACTAAAGTATAAAAAAAGAAAATAAAATTTATTCCACTCACCAGTAAATCACTTTGAGGTATGCTCAACAATAATTTAACAAAAGTATTCAGTGCATTGTCCAAGGCCTCATCGCCATACAGCCTGAACACCCCAAAATTAACATAACTACCACAGAGTGCTGCCTTGAGCATACTGAAGCATATGCTGATCCCCTTCAATTTCAGTGGATAAATTTGATCCTTGGGCACTTCAACATTCAGTATGTGGTTACCATAGCTGCAGATGACTTTGCTAGCCTCGCGGAACAGGAGAATACCATTTGGTGATGATACATCGAATTGCAGACGTTGGCTTCGATTTTGTACTAATTCGGCGAATAGCTTGAGAACTGGAGTGGTTACTTGAGGATCGTGATGCCAGAGTTCAATGGCATGCAGGAGAATGGGAGTGTAGTTTGGATAGATCCAATCGAAGAGCATCATGTAGGAGGGCTTTGTGTTGAAGGCGTATGCAAGGCCGCGCAAATCTCGGGCTATTCCGATGAGTGCTTTCTTCGCTTCTTCAGCTGCAAAGAGGGGAGTGTCTGCTGCGCCCATCAACTGGCCCAGACTCTCCAGTGCAGCTTCGCGACAAAATTAAATTTGATTTGTTAAAAAAGTATTCACTGAGAAAGCGGATGACGAATGCAATTCCAAGACATATATATATAGAATTTGATAGAAAAGTTTAGTCAATTTCCGTTGATAAGTTTAAAAAAATTAAAGAGTAAGTCCTAGGTAAATAATGAGACAGTTTTATTGGTTGCTTATTGAACTTTCAATAGAAAATATTTCATTTGGAATCAGTAAAAGACTGTTCTACACAGGTTGTCCTCTTCGAATATTGTTCATAACAAAATTTTGGTTCAAGTTTTTTGTTTACGTTCGAAGATGAAAAAAAAGGCAATAACTTCCCATATTGAGAAGCTAACTAAGAAAAAAAAATATACAAAATTTCAGCGATGGTAACTCTATAGAAAATATAGCTTTAGATTAAATAGTATAGAAAATATAATTCTACGGAACAAACCAATAAAAAAGACTAAAAATTTCTAGATAACAGAATAACTTCCACTGGAATAACTTTCACTAGGTATTTTATTGAAAAAACGTGCCGTGAATTTTCTATCGAATTTTTTCAATTATTTTGTTCAGTTGGCAAATTAAACGAAAAACACGAGACAATTTTTTTTTCTTTTGAATCACTCACAAAATAATGATTAATAAAATCTACTCGTTCTCAGTTAATAAGTGATGATCTTGAATTACCTGTCAGAGGTAGCATAAAAGTATGAAATCTTTCCTCATCCTCACCCAGATCTACCATGAATAATTTACCGAGAGAGGTGTAAAACATTGTCCTGCAACGCATCTCAGAGACTGCAACACTGTTGCCGAGGAATGGAAAATGTTCGCTCTGGAAGTAAATCAAATATTTTTGTCACTGATAATAACAATGCCCTCGTAGTCAATGGTTCAATAAACAAAACTTACTGTATGATTGTTCAACATGAACTGCACTTCATCAAGCTTGACCAATTTCCGCACGCAGCTGTATCCAACTGACAGATCAGTCAACAATTGTAGTGTCTTTGAAATAATTTGTTCTCTCCGTCCCCAGTATTTTAAATTGGTTATTCTAAATGAAAAAAATAATTAATGCATGATTTTGGTGTTGTTTTGGTTTGTATTGAAAATACCAAAACAAAGAATTAGTCCTAATTCTAAGAATTCGAGAATCACAAAATCCATCGACTACAAGTCTTCTTACAAACAACTCAAAATTTGAATAACTATTAGCATACGTGATTGTTTTTTCAGAAGTTTTTTTTTTAAAAGACTACAAAGAATGCACCAAGGCCTGATTTTTTCATGATTCTCGAAGTCTGACATGTCCTTCTCCCCGCAATCCAAAGCATTCCCATAAAAATAACTCCAAAGACTCACATCTTCCGTATAAATACACTGAGCACCATGGCCTCATCATTGAGTCCCAGCACTTCCGACAGCCTACGATAAACTTTGGAGTTTTTTTGTATAGAATCCCCAACATAAATCTTCCTGAATTGTTCAAAGAAACTCAGCATAGCGAGTTCAAGTTTTTCACAGCCACCCTGAGTGAGTCCAGAATCCGTCAAATTCATTAATTGCAGTACTCGACAAACAAGCTCTCCATCCATGGCATCATGCTCCTCATTGCTATTGAATGACACCCGCCCCCCAATGGCACTACCAATTATATAAACAAGCCACGTCAGCTGTCCCTCTTGAATCCTCAGTTCAATTTGCTGTGTAGGACTGGCTGTCTGTGACAGCAGCTCCTGATAAGCATTGGCAGCCTGATCGAAAAGTTGAACAAGTAACGTACACGTCTTCTGATACTCGCATCTACCAATCACAGATAATTGTTCTAACTGCTGTTGTACCATTCCCAGATCATCGAGTGGATCCTCAAGACCATCACGAACGACAACAGCCACTGACTCAAGCCTCGAGGTGATGTAGGCATTGGAAACCTCAGGTGTATAAGTCTCCAGGAGATGTGGCTCAGTTGCCTTGACATATGGCACTGAAGCCACCATTCTTTGCCAGAGGCTCAGCAGATAGTGAACACTGTTGGGTGCAAATTGCCACATCTGCAAACTCTGAACAGTGAATTTAGCTATGAGTTGTATAGCCTCTGGATAATTATCAACCATCACCAATTCACCGAGCTGATAATTACTCTTCAACCTTGCTAACAATCTACAGAACTCGTGGTAATTGCCCGGATCGCTGAGACCCTGGGGATTCTGCAGTATATGCTTAACTCCATTGACCAAATGCGTTAGAAATTTAGCTCTCTCAGTATTTGAGAATAAACTACGCCTCACTGATGCTATTTGAACGAGACAGGAGAGGGCCAGTGATGACAGGGTGTTTGGTAAACTGTGATAAAGATCGAAATAAAGCTTTAGGGTTGTAAAATCTAGGAATGCTGGCCTCCAACTCGTGGGTATTTGTACTGTACATAAGTCGTCAGAGCTCTCGTCAGTTGACGTACCAATGAAATCGAAGGTCAAACAGTTCCTGGCAAGACGAAGGAGTTGAGTCATTAGACCGTGCTGTGCTTCGTCGTTGAAATTCAAATTTTTGCAGTTTTCACGAGCTGTGCCCAGCAAAGAGCACGACAATCTGAAGATTTCGAAGAGCTGAGTGTCCCTGAAACTACTTGCTATCTTTCTATGTTTTGTCAGGGATCTGTTGGCATCGGCCTCCGATATCTGATTCATTTCACATGTCAGTTGGGAGAGCAGTTGAACGCCGATCATGCAGTGCTCAACGGAGCCTTGGAGAAATTTCGAAATGTCCCCCACTACATTTCGAAATGCGTACTCGTCCTTGTCTGCGTCGAACCAGCCTAACTTTGATATTCGCGCGAAGAGAGTCACCAGAGCTTGGATCACGAAGTTCGGCAGTTTCGGTTGGGTCGCCAAGTAGTTTAAGACGTAATTGCCTGAAAGAATGGGTGACTATTGGCGGGTGAAATGGGTAACGCGACATTTCAGAATTAAAACATCCGTTGTAAAGATAATAATGATTTTAGTTAACATACTTATGGACAAAATTACATTTCAAAAGATTGAGGCGAATATTTCGTGAAATTACCTTGGAAATACAAAGAGAAAACTTAACAGTCACTAATGAGCCCACCGTTCATATACTGCAAACATTATTTTTTATGGAAATTCTTTGATATTAGTTTTGTAGATGAAGATTTGTAGGAGTACCCAGTCTCGGGGAGACAGATCAAAATGTTGAATAATCACACGCGAAAAGAACTACCGATGAGTGAATAATCGGGTAATAAATTAGTTTAAAAATATAAATCCTCCATCTATTGTTTATTTATAATTCATACGTGTTTACCCTCTCTTAAATAAATTCCATATGAGGCCTGCGAAGGGGGCTTGTACTTGTCCACGGGTGGCCGACTATCGGATACCATGAGGAATGTAGTCATGGAAGGATTAAGAGTAACCCACTAGTCAATAATCGACTGATTCACTTTTTTATCAAGTATCAAATCATTTTAAATAAAACCAAAAAAATTAATTTATTATTCATGTAAGTCGAACCAATAGCGGAAACGTTTGGCAATCTTCAAAGAATATACCATACGATTTTATTACCCCAAATAAAATTTATTTAAGATATTAGTTTTTATTAAGTGTGACAATCTCAATTGAATTATAATTCAATTTTTATAGAATTAAATTTGGCGGGGTTTTGTCCTATAAGATTTCACTTCAATAAATTAATGACAATATAAAAGTTGAAATCTCTTCCTTACTTCTGTAGGAAAATTTAAGTCTAAAAATTAAAGAATTTCACAAATATGAAATGTTCATTTATGTCGACAAGTGATTCCATGAAAAAATTCCAGGGGACTTTTCTCGAAAGTTTTTCTCCCACTTTTTCTCGAAAATATTTCCAAACACAGTTTTCAAAATTTCTTCCTAAAATCTCATGATATCACTATAAATAATTAAACGTGTGAAAATAACAGCTATCTCTCCACATTATCATCCAGTTAGGAATTAAGTTAATTTCGATCTGCAGGATTTATTGAAGCTTTTTAAACTCTGTAGTAAATTTCCTTGGCTCAAGAGATTTTTTGCTTCGTGTGCTAAATATACTTCTGTGTGCATTTTTTTTGTTATTGAAAGTTTCTAAAAAGTAGCGAATCACATTCTTTAAATAAAGTGTCCCCAAAAAACCTCCATAAATGCATGAAAGTGTAAAATAGCAAGTATTTTCCTAACTTCTAAAGAAAAATGGGATTCCACAAGTTTCTGAATTTCAAAAATATAAAATGCTTATTCATCTCGAGAAAGTTTGCTGAAATTATTCCAAAAATATTGAAAAATTCTTCCCAGAATTGCATATTTTCAAAATAAATAACTAAACGTGTAAAAAGGAGTGTCATCTCCCCCACATCATCATCCACCCAACAATCAAGTTCATCACATAAACTCACGTATATCAAGCCTCTGCTGTAGACTCAGCCCTTGTGCAGATCGTGACACGAGTTTGGTAAGAGTTGTGGCAGCAAGAAGTTGAGCATAAGCTGAATCCCCCCGATCCAATAGCAATTGGCACTTGCTGAGTGTGTCCGGGGCATTTTGAAAGCCGACAAGTGCCTTCTCAGCTTCAGCCCGATGAGCTGAATCTTGTGACTCGTACAACTGCTTGCACAGCAACTCTAGTTGCCGTACTTCCTGTATGTCATTCATTCTCAATTATATTTATTTTCCCTCTCGTTTTATATACTTTTCCTCTCGTGTATATCATTCACTTTTTCATCCCTTTCACCTTGAAATTGATTAACGTTATTTCATTAATTTCTATCACTGGCGAATTCACGTGAATGAATTCACTTCAAAATTGTCTCTAAATTTACAACAACGAGTAAACAAAACAAATAATCAATGCGCAAAAAAAGGGGGAAGAATCCTCTGATTGTGGATTACTGGAGCCAATTATTAGAGGTTATACCCGTTTTTATCGCGAATTTACAACGTCCCAGAGGCGTGAGACGAGTGAACAACGAGGAATATCATATAATCACAAATATTTCACCGAAAATTATTCATCACCGGTGCACTTCAATGCCTGATTGAATACCGTACTTGTTGTCACAACAGAGATACACATCACACGACTGAGATAAATATTGAACAGCGATTATGCACGATAAACCACAATAAACTCGATAGACTGTGTTAACCATCACTGAACGATTTAACAGTTCGAATAAACGAAAAATTGCAACCGGTCTCTCTCACATTATTCTCCTTTCCAATTAGTTAATTGTTAAGTACAATTGCAATTGTCTTTTATCTCTGAATGTTCTTTATTTATTGTCTCCTCAATTGGCTAGTCCATCTCGTGATCCAATGAATTTTACTTGAATTTACATCGACAACTTCTGAACTATCGTAACGACAACACAAGATGATGTCATCTCCATTGCAATTTGAGAAAATTAAAATATTGAGTTTGAACAATGGTAAAGGCGATTATTGAGAGAATAGAATTCAATAGCAGAACGAGATAGCCTAAAGACGCAGATCAGTGGATGAATTACATCCGGCAAACCCCAGGTGCACATCCACGAGCGCTTTGGGTGTGCTTGCCGAGTGTGTGTGTGTGTGTGTGTGTGTGTTATGCGGTAGCCACTGGCAAAAAGAGGTCTTACGCCGGACAAAATTTTGTATCAATTTGAGACAATGGATTTAGTACTCGGTTCAGAGATATTTAGATTTTGAGGAACGTTTCGGTAAATTTTTGGTGAGAATCTGGTGACTTTTGGATTATTGCTCAGGGATTATTGATTGTTCATCTCTCGTTTATTTTGGCAGCGGTAAACTCACCTGTTCATCCGCCATTTTTGCTGCTTTAGCATTTCTGGACTGATGTCGGGGTTAGATCGCACGCGTGAACACAGATTCCAGGATCAGCAGTCTGGGGGGAGGGGAATTTAGGGGGTAAATAACTGGGAATTATTTCATTGAAAGATTTTTTGTGGAATTTTAGTGATTAAATTTTTTTTTTATTTTCATTCTTGTTTTGTCTTTTCTTCATGAAGAAAACCAAACAAAAAACTAGAATCACTTGAACGGAGGAAATTGTATTATTGCCAAATAACTTGAATATCAAATTAGTAGTCTATAGTATATTGTGTATCAAAGGAACAAACTGGGCATTCCAATCTGGGCATCTATTCCTACCAGAGTCAAAGCCAAGAGTGGTAAATACGTCGGTTTCAATATTGAGTTTTCTTTACTGTGTGAACACTGTATTTTCCATCAGAACTCGGCGGTTAAAATCGATTTTTCTCTGTAAATAAAGGGAGGGAAATGAATTATGCAATTTGGAGGATCCCCAAAACAACAAGAATCAGAGGAATGGAATAAGTTACCTTCTTTCCGTCCTTTGGGGAGAATTAAAATTTTTCCATACTTTTGACGAAACTGATGTTTTCATAAAATATTCTATATTCGATCTTTCAATTGAAAAAACTCGAATAATAAAAGGTAGAAGAAAAGTTGAAGCTCAATAGAATTGACTAGGCGATTCGCTAGGTCTTTCCATGAAATTTTTGCGTACATATCGCTTTAAAAAAATTATGTCAGGTAGTTTATCAACCTTCCATTGAAACTATATTCAGAATTCTTATTTTATACCTGAAGTTCATTAAAAAATTCGGACCTATTGCATGCAATCTAAGCAAATGTTTAAGAAACAAAAATTTTTTGATCAATTTGACTATTTTTGATATTCTGACTAATATTAATATCAAAAAAGAATGTTTGGACATTGTTTTTCTCCACCTCTGGTCGAAAATAAAAATCTATTGAATATTTTTCATGAAAAATTTGTCGAATTCGGTACCAAAATATTTCAGGGGAAGCTCTATTCAATTTTTCCCATCAATTGCTTGTTTTTCCTTGCAATGGAAATTTAATCCTTATAATTTACTTGAAAAAACTCCCTCATTGGCAATTCGTTTTGTTATAAACACAAAGGTTATCTTCAAAGACGAATATAAAATGGCCTCAATAAAAGATGATAAACGTCATTTCGATTGATATCAGTTGATTAAGAATGAGGTATCGAATGAATCCAATTGAACGCATGATCATTATATTTCAGAATACATGTCACTTACGTCTACAATCAACTATCATTCTCTTCACATTCGCAATTTTTTCAAAAATTTCGAAGCTTCAAAAATGTATTCAATAATTTAAACATCGCTCCTTTATAATTCAACTTGCATTAATCAATGAATGAGTAGATTGATGATACATTTGGGAGTGATTGTGATGCCAGGTTTATCAATTGCACAAATGTCGTTATCGCTTCAATCGAGTGTGATGATTTAATTTGACTGTGGTATGGGGAGAGGGAAAATGGGAGTGAGACGATGAAGATGAAAATTATTCAATCACTTAATGTGACATTAGCATACGTTTGTGTCATGATTGACTAAAATTAATATCCCTTTCCACATTTTCACAGCTTCATGCTCCATAACTGCCCTAAAATTTCATAATTTCATGGTTTCTATTAAATAACAAAGAATGTACAAGGATCTAAGCGAATTTTTTTTTTTAATAAATCACCTTTTTTTCATCAACTTTTTTGGAGAATGTATTGGTAGTTATAAAATTGATGAAAAAATTAAAAAAATTGAAATTATCCTAGTTTTTACAGAATTTTTAATCTTCAATTGTATCATTGTCTCTGGAGAATTTTCACTTATTAAATTGAGCCACAATGTACAGAACAGAATAAAACCCATTAAGATGTGACATCAATTAGCAATGCGTTGCTAGATAGATTGGCAATTTCAACAAAGTTTAATTGATTTTTTAAAAAGTTCATTCTCTTTACAATCATTTGACTGATCATTCATACACAATAAGTACTCAAAAAACAAACGACATTTCACAGGATTTACTTTTGCAATTCATCTTTGTTCATCATATTTGACTATAAATTAATTACATAAAAAATGTTTCTTTCTTTCTTATTTATTTTATAACTTACTATAATACATCTACTATCATTAAGTGCCAGCTCATCTTAAAATTCATTATCAATTATTATTTTCTCATTATTTTTCGTTCAATGATTTTTCCAAAATTTCTAGTTAATTTACGTTATTACAATTCTGTGGCGTCACTGTTTCTCAAGTCTTCAATGATTCTCGTCGTTTTATTATCAGTATCAATTATCTCTTTCATCCTTCAACATTACCTGTAGGAAAATGGTCGGTCAACTTCTCACGTGTCATAGAGCGCAGAAGATTTTCCAAAAATAAATAAGTGAATCCATTCAATGAAGACAACACAAATTGTCGTGCATCCATGGGATGCATGAATACGTACTCTTTCTCCATTTCTTCGCTACTTCTTTCCCTTCCATTACCATTATTCGCTACTTTTTTTCATAACTCTTTTGGTGATGTAGTTTTTTATTTCTTTTACTTCTCTTCCAGCAGCTCTGGAGTAATTTGGTTGTGATAATTTCAATCTTTTTGCTGAGACGCTTCCAGTGTATAGTTACAACTCGTATCGTTTCAATCCTGTCATACGCATCCGTGAACACATTGAATTCACGCACTAACCATTTATCTAAGGACAATAATAAGAAAATTATTACCCATTCATTCGAAAAATCTTTGGGGAAGAGATCAAATGGACTAGATCAATCTCAATCAGTCGTTTTGATACTTTCGTTCCATTTAAAAAGTATTTTTACATAAAATCAGCCTAAATACTGTGAAAAAACTGATTCGAATTATTGCTAAAAAAATTTCTATCATTTTCTGTCTCATGTAGGAGAGTTGAGAATAAAAAATACGTTATAGATTTCTACAATGGGTTTTGGTGGTTGTATAACTGCAAATGCTATCGAATTTGCTAGGGAATTGACAAGGTATTTGATTTAAAATTTTTCCTACGTATTATTTTCGCATTTTTTCTTTGAGCAGTTGAATCAGCATTCTATGGATTTTTTGTTATATCATTCTTCTGAAATTGAATGGGAAAATCTTTTTTGTGCATTCAATTTTAATCGAGAATTAGCATCCTATTAATTTACTTCTCTAATGGATGCAAAGGTCATCCACGAAAAACTATAAAATTATCTCAGTGGAAGTTGATAAACATGAAACTATATGCTCTCAGACTCAAAGATATTCCAAACATTAAATTTCATCCTGATTCTAAATGCAAATTAATCTACTTCACTGCATCTCTTCTCTAATCCAAAATTATTATAGATAAATGTTGAATGAACTTACAGGTGTATCACAATAGAGGAATTTTTATTTTGATACGTCACTCGAACGCTGAAAAGGTAAGGTATAATGAAATTAACACAAATCTGCCAGTTAAATTACTCGAAATACTTACGAGAGGGAGATCTGGTGTCGACTTGGCTAGGGACTGTCGTGGGTACCACTTGTGAATTGCCCTCGGCGCCCTTTGAATCATTGCAGTTCAGGAAATCCCATATCAGTATCGTGTCGTCATGAGACGAGGAGACAATCTGGAACTCGTCGAACTGTAAGCGAAAGACCCGACCAGTGTGCTCCTGATATTGGGGGGAAAAGAGAATAAAACATTAGAGGATAAATATCACTGAAATCTAATCAGGATTGCATGAATTTTTTTCTGTCATTAACGATAAAATCGAATCAAACGAGGAGGTTAATATAATTAGCATTAATTTCTTGATTTTTCAAACGTAAACAGAGTCTACTTATTTTATTTTATCCAATTTTTTGTTTTATTATCAATCTCTAATCAATTTGTCTCTGTACATTCAGAGACAAATTTCCTATCGTAAAACTTGAAAATCTTTACATGATCTTCCTGAAAGTCATAACTTCAGAGTTTAGAAAGGATCGAGGTGATATCAGATCCTAAGAACGGACTTTCATAAGATTTAAATTGCTATTTGCAAGTCTTTAAATTTTAAAAGATGTTTAGGAGAATGTACTGGACATTTTCCATTCTCAAATTAATATTTTGGAGTTGTAACAAAATTGTAATTTTTTATTCTAAAAGTAAAACTCTCAAAAATGTTTACTTGAAATTTAAATAATTGATATTTTGAATAAATGAAATTTTCAGAAGTAAATTTGAGACTTCCGTAAGTCATAATCCAAGATCGCAAATTTCAATTGAAAGTTATAGTTTTTTCATTAATGTAGAAGAAGAAAACGAGTGTTTGACCGTTTTTGTATTGAAACCAAAAAATAATAATAGAATTTCCAATAAACTCAGTGAAAAAAAAATCATGCAACGAGCCAATTAAAAAACTTCATCGATCGTTCCATCAGATTGAAGAAGAACAAATGCACATTTAAAAAATTCAATATCTACCACCAGTGTTCGCAGGCAGAGAGTACTGGCGAGTGCTCGAGGATCCAGTGCTGCCACCAAGTCCCACACCTTGATTTTCCTGTAAGAAGAACGATCAATAGTATAATGAGTATGAATGCTGAGTAAAAACATTGAATTCGCCGATGAGAGCAACAAAACTAATAAGTCAAAAATAATTAATAGTGGATAGCCCACCCATCGTATGCCCCGCTAACAATGTGCTTCCTGTCGAATCTGATACACCGAACAAGTTCCTCGTGTCCCTCGAGTACTCGTAAACACCCACCGCACTCAACGTCCCACAGTCTTATTGTATTATCGCTGCTACCACTAACCACCAAACGATCTCTGTATTGCAAACACGCAATACCACGTTTATGTCCATTTAGAGTTCGGACGAACTCACAGCCCGAGGTGTTCCATACTTTAATTGTTCTATCACCACTCGCTGATACGATGTACTTCTCATCGAAATCAACGACATTAACAGCAGCTCGATGGCCAACAAGAACACGTCGGAGGGCAATTTCTGTTTGTGAGGTCATATCCCAAACTGCTATTGAACGATCCTGCAAACAAAACAAGAATAGTATTAAAAGCCAGAATAATTATTCGCTCTTATTCAGCCGCGGGCAATGAGTGCAAACAAATGATTATTTATTGCTTGTGTTTATCGCTCGGTTGAGGGTACCTCAAGCTACGCTAAGGCAATTGACCTTTTTTCGCTCTATCAGCTATTGGAGTACAGTAAATAGACTTTTGCTGGTCTCTGGCCTTCTAAAAGGCACCCAAAGTTACCTGAAGAATCCAATGGAATTACTTATACTGTTTCTAACTTTTGTTCCCCTTCCCTTGTATAAGACAAAAAGAAAAAAAATTATAACACCAAATGACAGAAAAATATATAAGAATGCCGGCATTTTTGGCTTCCGGATGGATGCCGCGTTTGATTTCAGCAACGCGGCCCCCGTCCGAAAGCCAAAAATGCCATTAATCGTGGCCGCGAAAGCCTCAAATCTAATATAAGAATGCCATATGCGTAGAGCTGTTGACCCTAACTTTGAGCCTGTTTTCTAGTCCAGGTCCAGAAGCTTTAAAGTGGGTTGAACCGAAGATCTGCAAAGCCACCATCATCATCTGCGCGGTGGTCAAGAATACTCCATAACCACCTCGTTCCCGAGATGACTGTTTCCACTCCCCGGCACCATCTCCAACGTCATGGTTTCAGATAGGTTACTCGTAGGCTGCCTCCTAGGCAGATTTGAATTCAAGTTTCCTCTTCCCTTTTCTTGCCTTTTCCTTGATTAAACGGCAACGGCCATTTGATCCGGAACCCAGAGGAAAAGAGGATTGAAAATCGTCGACACTTCATAAGTTTCACTCCCAATTTTTTGACTCACTTCCAAGTTTTCCTCTTGAAGAACCCCTGCCCAGTTACTTTTTTTCCCAAATTTACGAATGCAACTCCTATAATCCTGTTTGTTAACTGTCGTAATGGTTAGCCGGGCGAGGTGTTGCTTCAGCGGACATCTATGATAAGCAGCGTTGAGCTGGGTTAGTACTGGATGGCTGACCGCTTAAAAACATCTCACTCGGACAAAAATTACAGGCGGTAGGCACGGTACCGCGGCTTACGGTCTTAATCTAGTCAGTGTGACAGACGAATACATTAGGGCACCGCACAATCGGCCGGCTGTGCGACTGGGGTTTTCGATGGTTTCCCGTGCAGTCCTAGCTCGAATAGGGCACAGCCAAGTGTAAGACGGTCATGATACCGCAGATGAGAAGGAGAGGCAACGAAGGGAGAAGACAGGCTAAGAGAGAAAGAGAGAGAGAGAGAAAAAGACAGGAGAGGGGTTTCAAACCGAGAATGCATCGATAAAGCCGAATGAAATAAGAATAATAACAAATAATGCGATTTGTTTAAAGACTATCACGCGGCCGTCGAATAGAATTACTGTTCTTCTTTTTTTTTTAATGTGTAGAAATGCAATTACGAACCACTTAAAAAAAAACACTTTTTACAAATTTGCCTTACTTCCAAAATTTTTAATTAAAAAAAAAATTCTCTTTCGTATACCCTTTGGCTTTTGGGTTATGATTTATTATCATACGACTTTCCACCCTCTGTACTGCATTAGCCGAGAGACGAGACAAAACCTCATTTGTGGGAACAAGCTGCCCAAGTACAGTTGTCTCTTCGACGAGACTACCGTTCAGCACTGAAACTGTGAGATTACAGCGTTCCAACTTTTGACCGCTGTCACCGAGGTTTGAACCCGGATCATTGGCAGACACGTCTAACATTCTAACAGCACAGCCACTGCTGTCAGGCTGAATTTTTTAAATAATTTTTATAGAATAATTAAACTGATTTTCACATGTTCCGTTGAGTTCGCCACAAAATTTGAAATGTTCGATTAAATTTAGATCGTCAGACTTAAAATGATGGAATCACTGTAGAGTGTTTCATCAGTTACAATTCTGTGTTTTATCAAATAAAAGAAATAATAAGTTCAGCTCCATTAGGCGTGATCAAGGTCAGTTGCGTGGAAGACGAATAAAAACAATCGATAAAAACATTTTTTCGTCTGATTTCAATGTACTTGAGCTCAATTTGTAATTCTTTGCATTCTCTGGTAAATTTCTAGATTATGATTTTGACTGAAGTACAGAATTAAAATGTTTGATTATTAAAACATTATTTAATTTCAACTAGCTATGACAACAGAAAACGCAGATCATTTTTATAATTGGAACAAACAAGAATACCCTCTTCGTCAGTTCGGTCCGTTGTAAAGAACGAGAAGAAAAATTAATTTGTTGGTCTTTATAGCGCAACAAAATAAGAAAAAAACATTTTTTAATAAATTCATTACACTCCGGACACTGTGTACTCTAATATAATAGAAACATTTGACTCGGAGTGATTAATTTATCATCATTTGTAGTGCAACAAAAACGTTTTGCTCCATGAATGCCTTCATCTCATTCTCTCATTCCATATCAAAATAATTTAATGAAATAATTAATTCACTGTCTTCTGTAAAACAACAACAACAAAAAAAACAAACATGCCTTGAGATAATTTCATCTACCAAAATAAGCCATCGCTTATTAAAATTATGAAACGTTGTACTTGGAAAAAAAAACCCATGAGTTGACTTTTGCGCAGAATAAAGTAAACAAATGATTCGTTTGAAATAATAAAATCGTCGCCTTTCACAGTGCAAAATAAAAAAAACAAGAAGGCACGAGAGTTAATTTTACATCAGACACTCCGACACATGACGAAAAAAAATAATGACATACCTTAGAACACGTCACCATCATTCCATTGTTAAATCTGAGATGCAAGACAGCTTCACAATGGTGAATTAGTGTGTTAACCATTTCCCCAGTGTTGGCATCCCAGACTCTAACAGTACTATCCGACGATCCGGATATAATGACCTTATCGTCATACTGTAGACACAGTACCGAGCCAGTGTGGCCCGTTAACACCTTGGTACACTGGAGAGAATTTCTGTCCCATATTTTGATGGTATTGTCCCTCAATCCAGACACTATTTTTTGATCGTCGTATTGTAGACAGTAAACACCCTTTGAATTTTCACTACGACAGTTGATTTTTTGCAATTTGTGATTACCCATTCGCCAATTGTTGTCGATACTGGCGATATCCTTCATTATTGTGGGAAATAAATTTCTATAGAATGTGTGATTTGGATGATTCTCGCCTGGACGTGGCTTGAATAGATACTGTATCCATCCTCTTCTCTCTGCCAAACCCCGCCATACCGAATCTGTTCTCACTTTGCGCTCGATCAATTTTTTCCATAGCATTCCCTCACTTATTACTCTGTACCATTCTTTGCAGACGAGCTCAGCTGAGTATAACGATTCAGCATCCAAGTAAGAGAGAATACTTTCGGCCGCGTGATCCAAGCCTTTTTCTGCAGCACGAAAAAATTTAATTAATATTTTTAGTCACTCAAAAGAACAGTGAATGAGAATGAATAAAAAACAAAAGATTTATTTTGCATAGCTGATTAGACGACAACAATATCACCTGGACTTAACCTTTCATTTAGATGACTCCAACTCAACGGCGAGCACAATTTTAAAAAATAATCTCACCGAATGAGCATTGTCAAATCAGATGTTACAATTGGGTAGTATTTTTGGTTTATAACATTCATACTAAATCACTAATTTGATTTGCCTAAAAAATGATTGATCACTTTCTAATAGCAATCGACACATTTCTCGCTTTATTTACATTTGATAAAACACCTTCCATGTTTTATCTTTAATCATAACGGAAGTACTTCAAATTGTACATTCTCACATAAAAGACTGGATTTTCTAAAAATACGATAAAAGAAGCTGATAATCTTTCCGACAATTTTTAATATTTTTGACGAAGCTGAGAAGGCAACTGTGAATTGAGCAACACTTGACAGTACTTCAACTCCCAACGTACAGTGTCAATAAAACACGAGCGCATTTCTTTTTAAAATTAGGGACACTCGAAAAAAGAAAACAGGAAATTTGAGATAAAAAACATCGGCTGCCTTGATATTTTCAATAGCCGCCCTGCGAATTATTCTAGTTTCTTACGTTTGTCTACTAAGTATAATCGATTGTTACGCCAGAACAAAACAATTCTAAACATGTTGAATTTATGTATAACCAATAAGTAGTTCATAAATTTCGCAGAGCTAGCGCACTGCAGTGGTAGCAGGCTCAGCGTTGGAGAAAACTAAATCGCACTGAGCGATCACTACTTGGATCGGTGGCCACCTGGAAACACTCCAGGAAAATGGGCGCAATATCGGGATTGTGAAATACTGTCACAAACATGTACTTTTATGCCATAGCTGCCCGTAATCACGCGATTCTAACCTCGCTTCGCTTGGTTAAATCGCGGATTACGGGCACAATGACATAAAATATTGTATGGAACTTGTACGTAATGGTGTGTTTTGGCTCGTGGGATTATAACACTCGCCTTCAGCTCGTGTTACAACCTCCCACGAGCCAAAAACACCATTACGCACATGTTGCATAATATACTATTATGCCATAGGTGCCCGTAATCACGCGATTCTAACC
>JAPYZM010002552.1:4621-18140 GCA_030522845.1 Psyttalia concolor
CTCATCCCCTCACGCAAGTGCGTCAAGAAAAATCGAGGAATCGGAGTCTCACGAGTCAGCAAAAAAATGTCATTCAATGCTCATATTTTTCATGCGATTTTTTAATGTAAATTTTTACGAGATTCAGTCTCTCAATGAACTCGACGAAGTGGTTATCCCCCCCCCCCTTTTTTATCTTCTATTTAATTGCTTTAAGATGATTATCGATATCCTCATCATTATTATGGCTTATGGTTATTATTATTAGTAATATTATTTTGTTTTTTTTTTTTTCATTGATCAATGCGTACCAACGGCCTCTGCAATGATCAAATGTGCATTTTTATTTTGGTGTTGAGGGGCATAAAGGATAAAGAACAAAGTTAATGAGCAGTTGCATTGGGTGTGTTTAATTTGAGGGAATGTTCTTTTTTTTTTTTTACTGCAATTGATTGCGAATTAATCATTGAAACTTTTGTTTATCTAGTCCAGAGGAAAAAAAAAAAAAAAAAAAGTAATGGAACAAATATATTGGGTGAGTTTGTTGATTGAGAGTCCGGAAAAATTGTGAGGAGTAAATTATTAATTAATGGGGGGAGTGAAGCAATCCGTATACCTTCAACACCTGAATTAAGATAACAGAAATGTTAATTTCATCAATTTTACAACTCAATTTATCGTGTGACATCAGCAAACAGTTCAACATAATCATTTTTTTTTTTTGCATAGAAACTACAAGAGAAGTTAACTCAGTTTAACGGGAATAACTGTTGGCAAGAAGGGACATGAGCCTCATTGTAACGAAGGCAGATCTGTTTTGTTTTACGTGGCCTCCCTCGTACTCCTCCCCCCCCCCCCCCCCTCCCCCAACCCCTCGCTCTTTTTCTTTTTTAAGAGGAAAATTTGTAAATTTTATATTTAATTTTAATCCCGTACCAGTTTTATGTTATTTTATCTAGGGCCTCGATTTATTTTTTCCTCCCCCCGAGTTAAAGAATTATCCCTACCCCCCCCCCCCCCCCCCCAATTTGTAATTATGTTTGCAAAATACAGAATCATCATGATAATGTTTAGTTTTTATTTAAGGTATAATATATTATGGAAACAAAACTTATGTAAATATATTTGAGTGTGTGTTCTAAATTAAAAATATTCTTTAATGCTTATTTCGTGTTTTATTTGTTGGGAGGGGAGTTTTGGGGTGAATTGGATTGGATTTTGGAGAAAAAAAATTGAGGAATTCCCAGTTTTGGTGTTAATTCAATAAAATATTTTTCTTTCGACAGAAAACAATTGAGGAAGACTACAATCCAAGTGAACTGATTAAAAATTCAATTGAACTTCATATGAAGTTAATTTACTTTTTATTATATAAAATACGAAATTAAAAAACAAATTATATTTATTACAGAAATATTGAGTCTTCTCTCAGAAAGTAATCGAAGAATGCCGCAAGCTACAAGAGTTCTTCAAAATTTTTATTAATTTCCAGGGAATTATTAACACCAAATTCGCAGTTTTTCATTGTTTTTTTTTTGTTTTTTTCTTCATTTTGACTTTTATTTTCCTGTTCAAAATTCCTAGAATCCCCCCTAGGAGGCGGGAAATGCAGAAACTCCACCCCTGAATGTGGTTTGCAAAATTAATGAGCCCTGGAGGCCGAAAAAAGTTCATTAATTGCACTTTACCTCTCACCAATTTCAACTCCTAAAAACCTATTAAAATAAATAAATGTTGATTAACAAGAGTCAGCTGTCGCAGATGATGAGAATCAAGCTTTATCAGAGTGCCCCCCACCCTCCAGTCGATATATTTACATATACGAATGCATAACAATCAGCAAAAACCAAAGAACAATTGGAATACTCTGAGGAACTGCAAAATTTTGAGTACACGTTCGAGTGCAATTTCGAGTACACGTAAACAGCAAAAATGAATCGAATATTGAAAACCCTGTCGAGTAAAGAGACTCGAGATTATTTCCTCAGGTAAGAGCACACTCCAATTACTCAAATAGAGGCAATAAACTTTTTTTTATTAATTTCTTTTCATCTTTTTAAGCACTCACTTCTGGGGTCCAGTGGCAAATTGGGGCATTCCGATAGCGGCAATTGCTGACATAAATCGGGACCCCAATTTTATCAGTGGGAAGATGACTGTTGGTTAGTTTGACCGGATATGCAACATCCGATGATACGATTACAATTTTATTAATCTTTTTTTTTTCTCCTCCAGCACTTTGTTTATACTCCGCCATGTTTATGCGGTTCTCTCTGCGAGTCCAGCCCCGGAATCTTCTGCTATTCGCCTGTCATTTCACGAATGAGGGGGCCCAGTTGACGCAGCTGTACAGATTTATCAATTTTCATTACATGGGGGGAAAGAAGAACCAGGGGAACGAGTGATAAGTTGAGGGATCACATTATCTGCCAATTAAAAAATTAATACACCTTCTCGTTGCACTCTTGTGCCTCGAATGTTTCACAATCGTTAGATGTTTTTGTAAATATATAAAAATGTTCAATATTTATTTTGTTTTTGTGCACTCTCGACATTCAGAAAATAACAGTGTTCCCTTTTGTTGTATTGGCGAGGATGACAAATTTCACTTTACAAATACTTCAATTTTTTTATTATGTCAAAGAGATTGGGATTGGCAACTCAATGGAAATATTCAAACAATTCTCTTTATGTTGGATTTTTAATAATGTAAAAATTCAGTTGTTCAATTGGAATCAAGAAACTTCAACTCACTTTCAAAGATGAAGAAAAAAATTGAATATCGTCAGTCAATTGAGTTCTCGTAAATTCTCCTAAATTTTTCCAAATTCTGAGCTAATGTTTTTTATAATTTTGACATATATTTTTCTATTTCTGACAATTTACATTTCACTAGTAGTATCGCTACTTTATCTGGAGTATTTTCTGGAAAATTGGAGTCCCGTTCCTATTCCCTACCTCTGAGGGTAAAATTTCAGTTCCAAAAAAATGGCATTTGGACCGCCGCCATTACGATGGCAACGTATCATTTTTGTTTTTCAAACAAGACATTCAGTTGTCAGTTGTGGGAAAGGCCGGCGAGCTTTTGGATTGAAATTTCTGCAATTTGGCATCTAAAAGTTATCAATGGAAAAAGATTAAACCCGCCTGGCTAAAAAATTCACGTTTCTCGGGATGGACTTGAAGGATCCAGAAATGATGCAGATCATACTGAGGGGTAAGTCAGTATATCAAGAATAATTTCCCTTAAAAATCTTTATTAAAACGTCTTAACCACAGTAATAACAAATTATTCACCTGAAATGTAAAAAATTGGACGATAAATTCTGCAAAAACCCAGGAGGAAGTGCAGATCGTCAAAAAACGAGGGGGCAAAATGGATACTCGTCATTGTTTTCTCATGCAGGCATACACTTCTCCCTCTTCGCAGTCAACCAATGCTCAATTAATCTCTTTATTAATTAATTCGCTTATGATCTGGAAATATTAGAACAAAATGACGCCCTTCATTTTGCCCGACCTCTCCTTCTTGGCTGACGAATCAATTGTTTCGTTCAATATATTAATCCCAACGACTCACCAGAAAACTACAAAATAATTTATTCTCGTTGTTCACCTGAAACAAGCGATCGTGCCCAGAAAAAACTTGTCCAAACACACGACGAAGAACACGAGAATTAACTCGTGAAGATTCTTTAGGCTAAAATCTCCAAAAAATCTCAATAAATTTCCCTAAAAACGCAAGAGGTGATGCCATAAATTCTCCCAAAGTCAAACCGTTGTTTAATAATTGTTACTAACCATGGAATAATTTGTTCTCGTTAAAAATTCCTAACCAAACAATTCACTTTTCTCCAGTTCACCTTCTCGTGCGATAAATCAATACTCAAAAACTAATTTAGTCTCAAAATATTTATTCGACCGACCCACCATAACAATAAAAATTGTTTCATTATTTTGTTTATCCTAAAACTCCGCATGGATCTTATAAAAAATGTCTTACGAACACATGACGAAGAATACGTGATTTTGTATAAAAGTAACGACAGTTCATGAGATTCTTTGGGCGACTAAAGATCCTCCCAATGATCAAAAGGCACTGATTTACGGACGGAATATCGACGCGATTGAAACTGAGTATCAACATCTAAGAACTAGTACCTACAGTCTAGAAGATTGTACGATAAAAAATCTGTAAAAGTTATTATGAAAAAACTTAGTATAAAATCAATCATTCTCTGATTAAAAAAAAATACCTTCTGGACGGATTAATGACTCATCGAAGACATTAATAACATAAATATAACCTAGTTAATCAACGATCTATCTGCGATAGAAGGGGTAGAATAGAACTAGAACCGATACGATCAGGATTAGACTGGAGCCCACTGAGGCAGCGCCAGCTATTCGACATTTGAACATGTCGTATCGAGTCTCTTTGTCGTTAACAATATTCGAGAATTCGCTCTCCACTAGCTGGCCGTCGTAATAAGTTATCAGGTCCTCGAAAGGATACTCGAAGCCTTGTTTGCATTCGCATTTGTAGCCGCCGGTTTCGAAGCCTCTTCCCAGCAGAGGAACGCACTGAAAATTTAAATTCATTGATTTTTATTCTCGGGAGACACTCGGACAGCCTCCGCGTTATCCAAGGCTGAATAATTGTTTATTATTCTTGTCCAGTGGCAATTTTATTTGATGAAGGGAATTATTAAACGGCGTTAGGTAACAATGAGTTGATTAGTTTGTTAATAATTACAGATGGAGACACTTGAAAAATTGCCATTTGCCAAGCGAGAGTGTTTTTTAACAAAAATCAATTCTTCAGGCAATCACGAATTTCAAATGATTTTACTCACAAATGATTTTACTATTTAATTTCCATCGGTTTTTTCAATTAGAGTATATTATTTCTCATCTACTTCAGTTTGAAACTCGACAATTCAATTTTTTAGAGTTCTTAATCATTAATTATGACATTGGCGCAAACATATAAAATTTGCGAGTTGCCTGGTTGTTTATTGTTTTGCAAAGTTCTGCGAATGTCTCCAAAAAGGTCGAAAAAAAATCGACAAAAGCTGGATTTTAAACAATAAAACATTGCGAGTGAATGAACAACAATGCATGGCAAAATTATATATTTTTGTTTACCAATCCAATCATTAATTTGTAGAGAATCGCAAAAGAAAAGAATGCTCTAAAGAGCCAAATTGAACATGAATAAAAAACTCACATACGATGAAAAATTGCGATTTGTCAATTGAAAGTGTTTTTTAACAAAAATAAATTCTTCAGGCAGTCACGAATTTGAACTCACAAATGATTTTACAATTTAATTTCCCTCGGTTTTTTCAATGAGGGCATATTATTTCTCATCTACTTCAGTTTGAAACTCGACAATTCAATTTTTTTTCCAGTTCTTAATAATTAATTATGGCATTGGAGCTTAAACATATAAAATTTGCGAGTTGCCTGGTTGTTTATTGTCTTGCAAAGTTCAGCGAATGTCTCCAAAAAAATCGACAAAAGCTGGATTATAAACAATAAAATATTGCGAGTGAATGAACAACAACGCATGGTAAAATTGTATATTTCTGTTTACCAATCCAATCATTAATTTGTAGAGAATGGCAAAAGAGAGGAATGCTTTAAAGAGCCAAATTGAACATGAATAAAAAACTCACATATGATGTTTTTCGGTCGCATTTGTGGGTGCCCTTGAACGCATTTGACACCCAAAATTCCTCGTCGCACTGGTTGATGTCCAGCTGAAGCAAGTTCATGGTAACAGCAACGACGCCCCTGTAAAGTGTTCTCAATGTTAAATACCTCGGCAAGAATTTTTTTATTACGTTGTTCCATCTTCCCCGAGACTGGTTCACATCCCCAACTATCTCACACTCAATTTACCCCCCGCATGAGAATAATTTCTCCCAACACAGGCAAAAATACCCCACACAAGTGGCGAATGAGGAGGGAAGGAGAAATAGTCTAGCTATACTCACTTGAATTCCAGTTTAGCCTTGATGCTGTCCCGGCCGAAAAATGGGGATGCATAGGTAATTACCCATTTATTCACTTTGCCGTTACAATCGAAATAAGGAGTTGTCCAGTGGCCGTGCTTCAGGTTTGCCGCCCTAGAGAACATCCGAGACATACCCATATTAAAATAAATTACGACTGAGAAAGAAATCTCCACCATCCCTTCTCACTAAAACTATCTGCTTTTTTTTTTTCGCCGCTCAACCCATCCCAGTTTCTCGCAAACTATCTCTTCCCTCAAACCATAATCCCTTTATGTCAATATGGGCACTAATACCCGTGGAGAGCTGCGAGGGGTAAGAAATAACATTTCAGTGGGTATTGTTCCCTCTTTTATCGTTCCTTCGGGAAAAAAAATCCCAGATTTTGGGGGGATCCTGGAAAAATTGGCACTCCAATCTAATTAATGCTACGAATGCCCCCAAAATTCCGGCAATTTAAGTAATTTAAACGAAAATATTCGGCTGGAGAGTCAATAGATTTTTTTTTCGTGGCACTCGTTGAGATATTTCCCATCGAATTTCCTCGTATAAAATTACCTAAGCTCTCTCGTTTACATTTCTTGGTAAAAAGAATGGAAAGGAAAATGGAAATTCCGCTCTCACCTGTAGAAATTGGGGAAGTGCTCGTATTTTTTGCTGTGCTCGCCAGTCTCGTTGTACCGAATGTGGATCTTCAGGAAGTATTTCTCTAAATCGTCGAAATTTGTTGCCCACCTCTGCTGGAGAAACTTGAACCAGGGCTGATTGGTGTAAACCTCCTCTGCGGGCAGAATTTTTAATGACAAAATGGAAATAACAATTTTTCTCTTCAGTTTCATAAGTCAATAATTTTTCTCCACACAGTCTACTCTTAAAAATGAATTTAAAAAACAGTTTCACCATTTTCTTTTTCATGAAATCCAAATTTCTTGAAAGATTCAACACCTCCACATTTTTTTATACCGAAAAAAATGTTTTTCCTTCCTAAATTTGAGACATTTTGATTAAAAAAAATTGTTGCATACGTCCTGGCAAATTACCTGTGCTATTTAGACGTGCCAAATCCTCAACCTTGAATTTCCTAGAGTTCAGTTCAGTTTTGTAAGCATAAGGAGCAAAGAAAGTTCTGTTCGTGAATTTATTGCGATCCCAGTAGGTTCCAGCCGACCATATCTTCGAGTCCCCCATCAGAAGTGCGAGAGTCTCGCCGATCATCTGATCCTCAGTGAGAGGCTTATCAGCAAGTCTAGTGCCTGAATAAACTTCCTGAGGATCTGATAACTGCAAAAAGGCACTGATGAAATTGGCGAGACGATTCGCCATTCTCGCTTCATTCTCGAAAAACTCTTCAGCACCAAAACCAATGTCTCCATGAAGATTCAACTGTTGTTTCGTGAATTTGCCGCAGGTCTTCTTATTGACACTCAGTATGAACTTCAATGCCTGATCAATATTCATTCTCTCTCGTTGAAGGGCATCAGGCCCTGAGGATGAGTTTTTGTACTCGTAGAATTGCTCGAGATACTTTTCCTTCACATGAGGTGGCGCTTTCTCCCACTGAACCGGCATTTTGTGGATCCCTGAGGACAAGAGGATTATTTTGAATCATCATTGCGCCTTTTGCCTCAACCCTTCCCGAAAATTCTCGACGAAAATCGATTAATTATAAATTAGACAATCGCCTTAACGTTTCCCAAAAAAAAAAATTGAATAAAATCGTCGTTTTCTGTAACAAAAATTCTAAAAAACCAGGTGATTGGTACTCGAGCAATTACTGCGAGTGTCGCATTCAATGAGCCTTGAAAAAAACAATTGTTCTCTATCTTAGGTCCAATTAAAGATCGTGACGCAATCCGATGACAAATGATAATTGAAATTCTCCTCACATCCGATTCTCGAGCAGTCGAATCCATTATAATATTCTTCTCCCGTCGCCCTCTCAACGATTTCACCCAAAAATGGTCGTCTGACGATAGACGGAAGCCTGTAGCCCGGCTTGCATCTGCACTGGTAGCCACCTCGCCTGTACCCCCAGCCATGAAGAGGCTCACACTGAAAATAGACAATTGATCAATAGAATTAATTAGTTGATGAACGATGTTAAACAATTCATGAAGAGCGTCCAAATCACCTCAGTTGTATCCGTTTTACAGCGGGCAGTCCCAGCGAACCTATTGGGCCCCATATTTCCCTTTCCCTTTGGACACTGGTTGATATCAATCCTCTCGAAATCCATCTCCATGACAGTGGCTGCAGTATACCTGCAACAAATAAAACAATTTGTTCTCTGAAGAGGTCCGATGAAGAATCTTCAAGCCTAAAATCCGGAGTCCCTTTGACAATCAGACGAAACTAATCTGAATACATTCATCAGTGAAATTAATTCCATTTCATTCCAGAATCGGTTTCGTTTCATTGAAGGTCCACAGATCGTCATCCAGGTTCAACCATAAATTGTTAGATGAGATTTAAAGGGATTTCCTGCGGGAACAATCGAACAATTTTGGGGAATTCAACGAAGGTTATAAGGTTAAGTACGAATTTCATGGGATATTCTTGAGGTAATCCTCGAGGAATGGAATTCAGAAGCTTTTCGCTTCCTCTGATCTCCCATTTTTGGATCATTTGACGTCAGTCGTGGCCTTATCCGTTTACAAATAATCCATAATGATGATTTTTTGATAAAAATCGATTGTTCCTCATTGATCTCGATGAGCACATAAATATGCACTGGTTTCCCAACGATTTCGCTCGTTTGTCACTGCAATTTTCAAGTATGCGTAATTTTTTAATTCTCTCTTCGTCATTTTCGGCTTCACCGGCATTACAAAAAATTGTTGACTTCTACAAAAAGAAGCACTCAAATAGCACATAATTGTAGGTTATTCAAAATGTTCCTAAAGTGACCTTATTTTGCTAATTTTATGGAGGTTCAGGAATTATTTAGAGATTGATTCTTCCATAGGATTAAACATTTAAGGAGATTCCGTCCGGAACAAAAGCAGATAACTTGCAGAAAATTTTTGATATTAATACGGATCTCTTATCTAATGAAGTTTGAAGGTCGAGGGGCATTCGGAGGATTATTTTTTTCATTCCGATTTCGGTCAGTCAGGGTGCAGTGTTCGAGGCGCTTGCCGACATTTGCAGACTCATTTTGCAATTAGCCTCTTCAAACTAATTCAAACCTCAGTACGAATTTGACAGATATTTGAAGGATATCAGTCCCATTCGTGGAAAACAATTGACAGGCTACCAGGAAATTATCGGTCTGATTATTTCCCCGACCACGGGGAAATAGTCAGTTTGAAGCAAACCACGTGACCGAGAATACTGGACTTTGGCCGCAATCAGAAGGAAAAAAATAATCAAGAATATATCAGCATGGAGTAAGACAATTGAGTCGCCAGGATCAAGTAGCTGGAGGAACGAGATTCCCAATCTTTTGGCTTCCTGCGGTTTCATATTCAAAATCCTCTTCTAAACACGTTGGCTTTCACCCTCGTACCCCAGAGTGAGACATTCCCAAGGAATAATACGAAAAGAATGCCATTCTAAAATGAAGATCGATGCTCTATCGTCATTGAAATCTTAATCCCATGAGAGATCGTTTAATCCCCATGGCCACATTATTCGCACTGTTGGAATTACCTCCGTCTCTTTATGTTTTTTTGCACTCTCAAGATTTCACGTGCAACCACACAACCCGGTTTTACCAGGACCCCCTAGGACAGTGAATATGATTATGTGAGCGATCAATAAGGGGAGCACCATCTGGGTAACTTGTTTACTCGGCTTGAAGAGAAGAAACATTATTTTTATCCGAAAAATGGGATTTTTACTCACGTCGGGTACTCGATGTGACGGAAACCCGTGTGACGAGGGTAGATATCGGCTATGGGGACCACTGCCGCCACCAGCCAACGGTTCGAACGCTGACAATCGAAGTAGGGTCTCGTCCATTTTATCGGCCCCGGCTCCTCGTCAGCTCCTGGTGAGACAGAAAAATCGAGTCATTGTTGGATTTTCTCCATTTACAAGGGAAGGATTTTTTTAAATATTTCAATTGTACGATAACAAATTATTCACCTCGAGGTCCGTGGAAGGAGAATGTCTCGTTTGTGTTGTTCGCGTAACGAATTTCTATCTGGTATGTCGTCTTCGTATCGTGACGACTCTGGGGATTGTCCGGTAACCATGCGCGATACCTGGAGAGAGTGGAGAAATTGAATTGATGATACGGGAATTTTTTGGAGGAATTAATGAGGACTCCTCAAATTTCAGGAAAACAATTCTTTCATTTTAACTAGTACTTTAGCATGACATTCTGGATAATTCAACAAATTGGTAATTATCAGGACTACAGGAGAATGACAACAGATTCTTTTATTGAATATTCAAGAATTTAATGGAGGATTTCAAGTGACAAATGTTTTATTTATTATTTCCATTTAAATAAAATTATCAAACCAAAAATTAAATAAAATCCCAGGATAATTGGAGATTAGAATCTATTGAAAAACATTTTGCATTTTTACAAAGAAAAATTCTCGTGAAGCTAAATCCCAGAAATGAATATGACAAATCTCCAGATGCCAGATCACCCTCTCCCCCTCTCTCCCTAAAAATTATTTAAAAAACCAGAATTACCATTCATTAATCTTGTAATCATCGCCAGTATAATCAAGACTGGGACTCTGAGTGGAGAACGCCCCGAGATCCTTGACGATAAAAGTATTTCTCGTGGAGATCCTCTCCAAATGGACGGGATCATTGAAGTCATCAGCCCTGAATGTTCTCGGTGCAAACCTGGGTAGAGTCTTATTAAAGAATCCCCGATAGCTGGGCGAATAGGACATATTCGGTGAGAAGTACGTGGCAGAGGCATTGATGTAGGGATTAGCTGATACGTCTGCCACAGATGACAGAAAATAGTACATCATACCAGGATCATAAGTGTCATTGATGGCAGGCCTAATGAATCTCGACTGGAGGATATAACTCCAGAAGAAGGACCTGCTGAGAGCCATATTCTGGAGATGAAGGAGGGCTGTTCTATTGGGAAACACTGGATTTATGTTGATATCTTTGACGTCCGGAAGATGAGACACCGAGTCCCCGGGGAGATAGAGATCCCCCAGATGCTGGATCTCGCAGTTATCAGCTGTTACTTTCTCCATTCTCATTTTAATCTCGTCAAAGGCATCTCTTGTCTGCCACTCGAACTGCCCGACAACGCCCAGCCACAGGCAGGCTATCACCAGGAGTGCTGTCACTCCGAGACGACACATTTTAACCTTCTTTGGTGACACTTGGGGACTATCAGACTTCCAACGACTCTCGGGGAGTTTGCAATTTTTTTCCAAGGATCAGGCACACATTATTCAGAATTTTTGGGAACTCGAGGGGAGTATGGCACACCCGCAATTCAAAACACTTGCCACGAGCGTCGGTTGTACTCCTCAGAACGTGGAGTCACCGAATAAACACGCCCTGACTATAGTCAGGGAGTCGTGAATGCTATAGTTTGAGCCCACTCGGGGGAGGGGGCGTGCGTTACTCTTGATTTCCTTCTCGTTGTTTGTCATGCACAGATCAATGGAGAATTTTGGGAATTTATACATCTAATCGATTTACAGGTCCTGAAAATACAATGGGGTACTCAAATTCGGAGTTAATTGGTAAATTAAATTTTTCTCGCCCTCTTTTGTACTTAATTTTAATTCTTTATTCGTCTTTATTCTTAGAAAACATTGAAATTCAATCGATCAGGTGGAAATCCAGCAGAATTTTATTTTCTGGAGGGGGCTTTTCCAGTTTTACATACACTGAAGCCCATGGAAATACTCCCAATGACACGCTCCAGTAATTACAATTTCGTATTACTAATGGACAATGTTAATTGCTGTTATAATCATCGGTTGAGTCGGCGAGACTGCTTCCTTAGAAAAGGGAAAGTACGAATAATTGATTAGTTGACCTGGCATTTAATTACACTGCAATCGAGATTGGGATTGATCAATTAATTCTGGTACATTCCCCTCGTTTTATTAATTTATCTTTATCAACAGTTGATGGGTAAATTTGATGTAGAAATTCATTATTTTAGTTTATTCAATTGGAGACATTTTATCAGTTCCATCCCTTTCGTGATGTGACTATTGCAAAATCATTCGTATGTCATTTTGTTCAATGGAATTTTTTAATTTATTATTTCTAGTCGAGTGCATGATGGGCTTGGATTGTACGGGATAATGACACGATGAATCAATCCTCCTGCCCCACCCTGGAATTTTTCTCCATTCATGAGTCATTCGGTAATGACTCGCGATGACTCCACAACGTACTCTCTTACAATTTTTGGTGAGGTTAGAATTTCGTGTTTCAAGAAAAGAGAATGAGGGAAGCGTGTCTGGAGTGGTCGATCGATTCTCACTCGCAGAATGCACAAATGTGCACTCTCGGATGGCAGCTGGCCTCTTACCCTAACCTGACCCCAGAGTCGATCACGTGACAATTTATCGGGTACAACAGACTCTTTGAATTTATTCCCCTTGGCTGAGTTTATTTCATCTCGCTAAAAGTGGGAATATAAATTTATTAAAAAATCACTGGCTTAAACAATGGATTGGACAATTTAATAAGGCAATCTACAAGATAATTTTGAGTAGATAGAAAATTGAATTGCATTTTTTGGGTGGAGAAGGATTTTTTAAAGTTTGTATATTGAGCTCACGCGTGATTTTTTTTTCTTGAGAATGAAGGGAACTTTATTGTCACGAAGGGCAAGGAGAATTTGTCAATTTTTAATTGTGTTTTTATTAAGATTAGGGAGTGCGCATATTGCGAGCGCTTTAACTCAGGAAAAATCGTAATTTTTTGAACAATTAACATTGGCCAATAAAAAAAAAAGCACATAATTTGTTTATTCCGAGAAAAAAATAGAAACAATCATTTAAAATGTCGTCCTATTGATTCATTTTAAACGACAGATTTGGTCAAAAAGGGAACCACAAAAATTAGAAGAAAAAAATAAATTAATCAAATAATTTCCTCATTTTAATGACCAAATTTAAAAAATCCCCCAAAAAACCTAAAAAAATCTCCAAAGCCCCCGAATTCCAGCAAATTGCGAAAAAAAATCATAAAATCAATCCAACAACTTCTCCCACTTATTGCTCCACTTCAAAAAAATTCCGTCAATCCCCCAAAACCAAAAAAATCCCCAAAACCCCCAAACTAAATCCCCCAATTGCCCCACCCCTCGCCAATTACCCGAAAAAATCCCGTGAATTCCCCAAACCAAAAAAAAACCGTCAATCCCCCAAAAACCAAAAAAATCCCCAAAACCCCAAAATAAATCCCAATAAAACCCATAAAAAAACCCCGTCAATCCCCCAAAAATCAAAAAAATCCCCAAAACCCCCCTAAATTCCCCACCCCCTCCCCAATTACCCAATAAATCCCGTGAATTCCCGAACCCAAAAAAAACCGGTCAACCCCCCAAAAACCAAAAAAAT
>JAPYZM010002553.1:0-13516 GCA_030522845.1 Psyttalia concolor
AAAAATCCCGATAACCCAGCCGGGATTCGAACCCGGGTCTCCCAGTTTCGCGCCGGGCACTCTTCCAACTAAGCTACCGGCTTCATTAGCTTCATGTTTGAACGCAAAATATTAGAATATTTACTTACATATTGGTTGTTCATCACAATACACTTTGCAGCGGCTCTTATCTTTTAGATAAGAAATGGCCACCGGAGGCGCCGCGCTGCATCAGGCCGCCAGAAAAAAATTATTTTAAATATGAATTCACGATCAAAAATGAATAATCGTTAGTCAATCTGCTAAATTGAAGTGTCTTTTTTTCGTTTACAATCGTTGGGCGATAATTCCGAAAAACGAAGTTGGCTGAAATTACTGATGAATGTGAAAAAATTGTTTCACGTTCGGATATTACTAGACGTTCGGATACTGGTACCTCCACGGTATGGGATGTATTTTTATTGGATTTGTGATTTGGTGTGAATTTTGTAGAGTTCAAAATGGAAAATTGTTTTCAAAAATTAATCCATCTTTTCAATCCCTGGAGAAATCGCTCCTATTGCTTTGAAATTCATCACTTGAAAATCACATTTTTTCATGGATTTTTAACAGAAGCCGTAAAAAAAATCATCACTTCTTTGTTTGATCAAAATATCAATTGAATAAGAGTAAATATTTCTTTTAACGGGAAACAGAACCAAAAAATGTCATTCCCGATGGAAAATAAAATAGTAAAAGAGAAACCGCGTCCATTTCGCTTGATAAAAATGTGCATCTCCTCACAAAAAAATAAATACAACATCAAAGGAACCTCATATCGAAAAAAGGCAGCCGTACATTGGCAATCCGGTGACTATGGGATTTCATCGAAAGCCAAATGGATACAGGATCGGCTGGAGTGCTGCCAAAAAGGCCGAGTCGTCAGTGCTCCAGCGATGCTGGCTAAAATATGGAGAGTGAAAATATTTCCTGTACATTCTCCCGGCTTGAGCTCTGGCCATGGGGGCCGATAATTCGTTGGATAAGAGTCGATTTACGTCAAAGTGTCAGGGTGAGGAGAATAAAGAGGTGGCAAATACCCTCTGAGCCGAAAATGGCAGCATTTAGTTTTGATGCGAATGCTCCCGGACTTTATGTACAGAAGTCGATAACCGGATGGTGAGGATGAGTCCAAGTGAGTTAAGAGAGGGGTTAAGGGAGTTCAGAGCGAGAGACTTATTCAAAGACTATTCAGAGAACAATTTTTCCCACCAAATTAGTCGTGTAGGACACGAATTGAAAGGAATTGATTTGTTATTCTGTAAGTTTTTTCTCAATTTGATTATTTTATTGTGAAGAATTCAGTTAAATTGTGGAGGATTCAATTGAATCACAATACTTAATGCTCATTTTTCGGAATTCTCAATAGTCGGTTGATAAGCGGAATATGTTGATTCAATTTTGCCAGCTCTATCAATTTTTTAATTGAGTTTACAAAGTGATTCAGAATAAATTTTCTCAGATTGTCTCATCAAAATGCGCGACTTTTCTCATTTACATTCAAAGCTATGAACACCCACTCCTTCAATTAGAATAGTGAGACGCTGTCAACGCAATTTTAAACAGTAACTATCGTCAATTTTGTAGCCAATCCTATTAGGCTGACGATCATGAATTTTTATAATAAATAAAGGGGGATATGCTGCTTCTGAAACCTTCAGTTTCTACACTCTTAATTCCTTCTTAGGAATATTCCACGCCTATTTCCATTCTCTCCAATTCATCATAAATGAATGCTAAAGAACATCTAACAAAAATGTCAGAGTTTTCCTAGATAAAATACCACATACCGAATCAATAAATTAATTCCTTGATTATCGATGGTCTTTCTTCAACTGACGCCTCGTTAATCAAACCTGGAAAATTAATCCTGACAGAGCAGTTCCCTCCCAGCCCAAACTTGACCACCAAAATATGTTAATTAAATATCCAAAGTTCGATCAATTTTTTCATTAAGTTTACAAAGCGACGAACACTAAGATTACATTTTTTTTTTCTGGACATCTCATCGACAAAGTTTCATATCACTCATCTGCTCCCAATGCGGCACTCGCTGACTCATGAAACTTGGCCCACATCACGAGATATGAATTTTTCAACACCCAGTAAAAACATCTCCCCCATTGCGATAGCACGCGAGTTTTTTTCTCCTCCCCCCCCCCCTCGTCTTGCCCCTGGGAGAATAATTCCACCATGATTCGTTGAATTTATTCAATCTGGTGCACGTTTGTTTCGTCATTCCATGAGTCACTCCCCGAAGACGCAAAAGCGAGGTTAACAATGACAGCAGGAAGGCAATCTGGGAGTGCCCATGCATCCAACTTCTCCAACTTCTACGAATACAACTGCACACAACATCGAAATGAAAAAAAGGATATATTCAATGCGCATATTGTCGTTAATTACAGCCTGTCGGCCTCGTCTTTCATTGTTCAAGTTGTGCATCATTCATCATTCTCAATGCTCTACCCTATGCATCAACACGATTAGTATTTTCCCAGGAATTTGTAACGTAAATTCATCAACAACGAGACCTTATTTCAATTGATGAGCAATCAGATGAACGAATGATCAAGTAAGACGATTCAACAAATTCGTGAGTCTGTACAAAAGTAATCGGATGGAGAAAGTGAAAAGAAAAAAATTGGAGAATGAGAGGAGGAATTTCAGTTGGCTTTCGGTTTCGATTTGATTGGAAATTAGATAGAGTATAAGGGAAATCAATTCCAGATACGCAAACCGATGAATCGGGGAGGCATTCTCTCACACTGTGAAAACAGGAAACCCATTGAGACCACATTGGGAGCTTGAGACTCACGTGCACTTTTCGCGCACATGACGTTACCTCACGCGATATTACCCAATAGTTAATGTGACTCCCATGGAGAACAGGCAATTTGTGGTAAATCATTTCCCTCAGCGCTCAACATTTCACCAGTGGATGAATTTTGTAATTCTACGGTTAAACTATGTTGTATCGATATTTCAAATGGCCAGAGTATTCAATATTACGTCTTCTATCTCGGCAGAAAGTGGTCAGTAGTGCGTAGTTATATTGGATTTGATTGAGTTACTTTTGCTTGGATGTTGGCTGCAGTTGACTTTCAAGGTGTCCGCTTTTCGCTATCCTAATTGGAAAGCTGAATGTTTATAGCGGTAAGGCAAATATCCTCACGGTCACAGTCAGCTGGCCCAACATCTCCGGTTAGCTTTGAGCATAAGTGCGACTAATAGTGGGGTTTCAAGAGGACAATCTAACCGAATTCCTGGCAATCACTTTGTGAAGTTAATTGAACAAATCGGAAAATCGTCTACTCATTGTAGACCTTAATAAACATATTCTGTTCATTAACACCGTGTATGAATTCTAGTACGTCATGTTATTCGAGTGCAGTCGCTCGATAATCAACTTGTTAATTTCCTCTCGGCTGGTTATTCCTCTGAGGAAAACCAAAGCATTCACCAGCAGCGCATAGCCACATTGTGTGTGAAAAAACATCTCCATCATCGGGATGAAGGTGCTCTGCTTTGAAGTTGACGGCTGGTTGTTCAAATTCGAGTTGACGGCTTTTCACTATCCTAATAGGAGCAAGAGATATCTGTAGCAGAAACGCAAATATTCCCATGGTCGTAGTTAATTTGCATGGCATCGGTGGTAAGCTTTGAACATGAATGGCTAATTGCGCGGATTAATGAGATAATCTGGAAAAAGTTTAATGCGAATTACTTTATAAATTGTATTTGAAAATTGAGGCGGCAAACTAAATTCAATCAACATAGTCGCCTCAGTAAAACCAAGGGAATCCCTTGATTATAATTCTGATACGTCACGTTGGCTAAGTGAATCCTTTTGAGAATCACCTCATCAATTTTTAGTGTATGGTTTACTCTATTAGGTCAAATTATTCACTGGTATAGCTTGTATCTAAGAGGAACCAAGGCAGTGTCTAGTCACCTTGTGTCTGATTGAAAAAATTACCATATTCGGGATGAGGTAGCTTTGCTTTGAAGTTGACTGCTGTTTAAATGCGAGTTGACGGCTCTTCACTATCCTAATTGAAGGCAGAGGTGTTTATACCAGTAATGCAAATATCTCCATGGTCGCAGTCAATTTGCACGGCAAGTCTGGCACGCTTTGAACGTAAATCGGGCTAATCGCGCGTTTCAGACATGGATAATCTACGTAGGAGAGAGCTCCAGTATCGTGGAGAGGGATTAGATTCTCGCATAGGTAAATACAACGCCCACCGATCCAACATCGAAGCATTAAGCAGGAGGGAAGATACCCCACTGGGTTGATAGGGCGGAGAGAGAGAGAGAGGGAGAGACATCGTTCCACTTCGACAGCAACGAATGGACCGAGTCGTTACGCTAAAACTGAATTACTGCACTTTTGTGCTGTGTTACTGCCATGTTTTACGAGGCTGCATGAAGGGATCAGCCGATTCTTTAGCCCACTTACCGCCCACAGTGAAAGGAAGAGCGGTAAATTGAGTGGTGGAAGAACTTCAATAGACGATAACAGCGTCGTAAATATATCTCTTCACCGCCAAATGACAAAAGCCCTCGGCTTAATTCAATCAACCGATGATTTGCGCATTGCACTCAAGAAAAATCAACCCACAATTTGTTTTTTTTTTTTGTTCACTTCTTCAAGCAAAATTGTATCACGCCGAGACCGGAGTAAACTTCTCTGATTTACGACTTCTCGAAACTCCTCGTTATCTCTCCGATAACAGTCGAGTCGTAAATTCTTATCAGTTGGATCAATTTTCAGTTCTCACGAGACTCGGGCCATACGCACAAAGTGATACTGATGACTCCAATTGCAAATGGTCTCTCATAAGTCGACGATGCAATTGGCTGAGTGTAATGAAGGGTCCGTCGTGAGAAATTATTTACAGCTTCCGAGTGAAGGCATACCGCAGAACTATAGCAATTTAGTATACGATGGATTTCCTTGTCCAAGCTCTGGCTGTTGTCTGTGTAGATACATGTGTGTACACCTTTTGCCATTTTCGTCCTGCATACATCCGTGAATGCAGGGTTATGAAGGAAGTCAGGGAGAGGTGCTTTGTCTTTAGTTTACTGTGTGCACTCAAACTCTGAGGGCACTAGCGCCAGTGGTCGCTCTGTTGACAATTGTAACTGGCATTTTCATTTCACAATGTCTCTTACCTGTCTGAGAAATTATTGGGGTAGAAAGCTATTGTCTCACAATAGCACCATCGATCATCATCCAATCTTTTGTGTAAGACAATTGTGATTAAAGTTCTGGAAGAGTTGTTTGGTGAAGTGTCTTATAATAGAGTTTGGAATGAGAAATAAGGAGTTTGATTCGAGTGGATGTGAGTCTGAAAGAAGAAAGAGGATGGTGTATTTTATTGATGGTTGGAGAAGAGTGTTCTTAATCTGGCGGTAGAATAGTTCAATCACTTCACTTCGTCTGGAGCAAGATATTTTCAGCTGCCTCGTCGTTTCATGAGCGAAATCTCTTGATAGACATTTTCTATGATCCATAAAAACTCTTGCCTTCAAGACGTTTTAATTTAAGGCTTGAGACACACATGTGAAACTTATTGGCTGTTGTCATAGCTGCAATTTTCGACATTTTTTGTTCTACATCAATCAGTGAATACGCTGATTATGGAGGAAGGCAGGAGATGCTGCTTTGTCCTTAATTTTCTCCGCGCCCTCTGAAGGTACTGACGTCAGTGGCCGTTCTATAGACAATTGTAACTGCGTTTTACTATGTCGCTAACCTACTTGAGAAATCGTTAGGGTAGAAACCATGGGCTTTCGTCTCACAATGGCAATGCCAACTCGCCTCACACGGTTATTCAATTGTCTGAGGTGCTGTATTTGGAAATTTTTGGTAATTCGAACCCTCTAAAAGATCCCTCTAACAGCGAAAAAACTGATGTTTTTAAGGTGTCCTAACCTAACTCATCAGAATGAATCTTTCATCCATCAAGATAAATTCGCCTATCAGCTTAATTGACATTTTATTCAGCCCCTCGAAAGTCTCGTACACTGGACCATTTATCCTGGGAGTGATTTCATTCTCCCTCTTGCAACTTCCAAAATACACTCCCCCTCATCATTTTAATTCCAAAAATGACGTTGCCCTCTCAAGCGTCCTCGCCTCCTCATCAAAACTTGTCTCCCAGTTGATCAAACAGAGTAGAAACTCCAAAGTTGTTTCACACATATAGTCAACAGCCACAGGATCACAACTAAGAGCACATCCAAGCTATCCCAGGGTGAAGCGACAGAAGTAAATTAGGCACCTTGAGGCGTGCGGAGAGGCGGCCGTTGTGTGATTTCCCTTCCTCACCGCTACATCCAACACGCTCGACATGCCGCTGAGAACCGTTCCATTATCCTACCTCCACCTTCCATCCCTCCTGGAGTACTTGATTTATTGCCAAGTGTAATTACGGGTAATTAGTCGTTCCAGGCAATTGGTAATAATAGTCGACATGGGGTAGGTAAGAGGAAAGGAGTGGAGGAAAGGTGCATTGATGCATCTGATCACAACTCTCTTGCCACTCTGACAATTACAATTGTATAAATTTCCTAATTGACTTGATGAGTGAAGTTGTTCAGCAATTTTGCAAAAAATTGGAGGATGAACTACGGAACAGTTTTCCATTACCGATTTTCTAATTATCGTATGATATTGTCTCAGCGCTGGTAATTATAGTATTAAGGTAAACAGATTTTGCTGCTTGTGTCAATGCTTCTGCTGAATCGAGCAAAGTTAACTACCAATTCTGTTCAGATCAAATTTGCCGTCACGTGAGGGTCGATTGACTGTCGGTAATTAAGCCCTTCGTAGGATTCAGTCGACACTTCACAAGCTCCAGAATCTATACGCAATTAACTATTGCGTCTAGCCCTTTATCGATTCAAGGATGTGGGTCGGACCCGTAACTAAAGACTGAGACCCAGATTATCACGCGCAACTTGAACCTACGCAAGCTATAAAGATTTCCTTGGAAGGTGTATTATGCCTCTATAAATTCTTCCTCTCTCAACACCTCGCGCTTAATCCTTCCATCATCACAGGCTCCTCTGTACATCTTCTTCCTTATCTCCAACATTTAATTTTCACAGCTGAAACTTGTCCAATCCTGAGCTTGACTCGGAAAACCAGAAAGATGTTTCCGCAAGTCTGTCGTACAGTCTCAATTCAGGATTAAATATTCTCATTTATAGCTATTGTCCTGTAGATCGTCATTTGCAGGCCACCAAGAATAGATTGTTGTGGAAAAATAGATTTCTAATCTCGTAAATTTCACGGGTATCTCATCTATTATTCAACGATAATACCATCTCCATCTATTTCCATATCACTCCCAATCAAAAGTTCACAGTTTCTTCACCTAAATTTAGAAATTACCGGACTTTTATCCCCCAAAAATGCCTTGAATTTATTCACGGAATTGATCGTCCAATGTTGCCTTCAATATCCATTTATCTCAAAGCCAGTAGCATCTGCAGTCCGAAGTGCCATTACAATTGAGACACTCCTGCCAGAAATATTTTATGACAAAGTTAGAATGTTTACTCAGCATTTCGAGGATCGGCTCGCCGCATCACTCGAGAAACTCAGCAAATTATTTTTTCTCTTTCACGAGGAAAATCCAAGTGGACTAGTAATGTTGGTAAATAAGTTATCGCTGAATAAAGAAGCTTCACCCATTCTTTATCATTCCGTGTAATGAGACAACGAGAGAATACAAATGTGGGAAAATGAGAATGGTAAATTTTTAGATTGTCTGATAGCCCGTGATCGATAGTTGAAGCAGTTGGGTAGCAGACGGCAGAGAATCGCCGGCTCACGGTCGATCTTTGACCTCAGCCTCTCCCTCATCCCCCCTAATCTCTCCCTCCCTCGCTCCTCTTCAAGTCTTCATTTTTTCCTCGTAATAATGCATTATTTAACTGTTTACCGTGGAGATTTTTTTCCCATCCTCAAAGTATCCAATTAGGTAAAATGTAAATGTGGAGTTGAATAATTCTTCTTACTCCAATCGATTGATGCATCGGCTTGGCCAAGGTTTTATGTCAGTCGAGTCAACATCATATCCCTCTCCATCCGCTTCCTTTCTGCATGTCGAGTGCAAATTGCTAACATTCCAACGAGAGGATTACATTTTCAAATAGCTAGTCTATAATATTATGAACGAACTTAACATCATTTCACGCATTAATAATTAAGATTTCTGTACTAGAATTATTGAATTAATTACGAATTCACAATTTTATTTGGTCAATCAGGATCCGCGGTAGCATATCGTTCAAGTTAACATTTAGAGGAACCTATCATTTATAAAGCTTTTATTTATTTTTTGTGAGAAAATTCGTTAACATATAGAAATATTATCTCTGGATTTATAATATAATTTGAAGATCTTTCTAACATGATTTTTATTTTATTTTTCAACCGCGTCAATTAAAAGTTTACCCTCTACCTATGGTAAACAAATTAAGTTTTTCACGAGTTCTATTATCTCCGAAAATTCTCAGCATTATTTTTTTGTTTTTGTCACGTTGGCAATTAACCGATTGCCATGCTGATATTTATGGCGCGCTAAAAAGAATTAAATCTAATAAAAAATCGAAAACTAAAGTTTTTGAAAAAAAAGAACGTCCAAACCAGTGTTTGAAATAATTTTTAAGGTCAAAAAATGAATAAAAATTTAAAAGATAACCAAGTAGGATTATTTTTAATGAAAAATAAATCTTGGGCAGAACGTAGAATGCCAATTTTAACCAAGTTCATCCAAGTTTTTGTCGCATTAAAAATCATATAAAAATAATAAATTATACAATCATTGCAAACATTAACTTGGACGTTGATTTTTGAAGAACTTTAAATTATTTTATTTTTCCGGGGATCTCCCGTATTCCACAAATCATCTTTTTCAAAAGCCTTTTTTTCATCCAGTGCATTTGATACAATTCGATATTACACGACAGAAGTAATATCGAGTTTTGAGATTTATCTCGGTTAACAGAGTGCGGATAGTTACTGCTCAGTTACTTCCGCGGATCACTCTTCTACGCTCGAATTATTTTCCATAACGAGAATCGCATTTCTGCAATTTCTCCGTTACCTTCCCAATGATATTTATGCTCTGATGAACCGCATCGCTTCACCAACTTTCTCGTTTCAAATTGAAAATTGTTTATTCATCTGTACATTGTGTAATTTATTTTCCATTATATTCAGACATTGATGAGTCATTCTTTGCGACTGTTTGGATATTCCCTTTTCTATTGAGAAAATGTGAATATGCGGGATGAAATATTCAGAGTGAGCCGTGTGTTTTGGTATCAAGGAGCATTTTCTTGCATAGCTGGGAGTTTTGTGAAGATTTTCAGGAGGGGGAAACTACTGTGGGCTAGTTACTTAGAGTTGGCCAACTGGAAACTCCTATCTGAAATCGGTACTCTTCCAACCCTCACTTTGGTTCGACTAATGCCACTCCCGCCTTTCAAGGGAAATCGATACATCACTTGCACGCGATTTCCTGGAATTATTAATGAACGGCCGTAATCGATTACTATTGGAGGGTCTTATTCTGGGGTGAACTTGTAATTGATGATATGCCAAGGTAATGAGAAGAAAATCACTTTGGGTTAACTGGATATTCATCTTGGTAATTGGGATGAAAAGGTTTATCAGTTTTAGTTCAAGTTGGAGCTGTTAGAAAATTACTGACCCAATTGATTTTTTCATTCTCTTACGATGATGACTGAGTCAGTTTTAAACTGTGTAATTTTATAAAATTGAGTCATCTAGCCATCGATTTCTCAGAACTAGTATTAATCACCGATGAGGATGAGGAGGCAATAGCTATTGTATTGAGTGGATTTTCAACTCTATAAAATAATTGTCTCAGCTATTACAGTCACTCCTCAGTCATAACTTTTTTAAAATCCATTCTCGACTGCGACTGAGTCATTTATAAATTGTGAAATGTCCTGATGACATTGCAGCAACGGTCAGCATGAATTTTCCAAAGCTCGAGGGGGATTCATCCTTGACCCTCCACTGGACGATGTCGATTAAGCTGGATGAGGCTTGAGAGGTGGCAAAAGAACATGTACTCTGGAGTAGTCCATTTCCAGGGACAGAGCGGAGTTTGAAAGTTCCCGAGTGATCCGTCTTATTTCTTTTTTGCTTTTCCACCAGAATTTCTCCCTTCTTTCTCTCACCTCCCTCCCTCCCTTTTTCTCTTTCTCCGTCAGTTGGTGGTGTACCGGAAGTCGAAACGCTCGCTCAAGATAAAAGGAGCGCGACGGGCCGTTTGGTCCAGCACTGAAACTCACCACCCACTCAGTGAAAAGCAGGCGTTTTACACGATTCACTCCTATTTCTCTCTTTGAGGTCGAGGAGATAAGGTTTCGGGTGAGTGGAGAGAGAAGTGATGGTTTGGGCTGGGGGTATTACTCTGAAAACGTAAAATGTCGGCACTTTGCCTTATGTATCGACTTTCCGAGTTTTTTTTTTCTTTTTTTTTTTAAGAAAGTGAGTTCAATTATTTGAGAGCAATCCACTCCTGTTATTTTTTGATGAAATTCCCGATGTACTTCGAGGAAATTCGTGTCGGAGGATAGTATAACGCGAGTGCGATGGGAGCTTTTCGATTAGAAGTGAATGAAAGCATGTCTTCATGAAAAAAAAAGTGAAACGAAGGAATGGAAATTGTTTCTGGAATAATGATTTTACGTCTTGAGCTCTGAATTATTCTTTACGAGCCATAATTCCTTCACGTATTTTTACCCTTCGAGGACCATCTTGATCCTTACTGAATTGAAGCTCAAGGGAAGCTCACATGCACTAATCACTCCGTAGCTCCATAAATCACTCGAATAAATCAAAACATATGAATTAAGCATGTCTCATTCTCCATCTGCCGCCCCCATCTCATTCTCATCCCCGGAACATCCGTAACTATTGATACCCCGTACTACCGGAATTTCGCAACTCATCCAGTCCCATTATTCCCGTATTTCTCACCATAAATTTCGTGACCGACGTGACTATTTCCCCGATGCCCACCTTGCGTAAGGTCAAAAACAGTTCTACCACAGCTTCAAGCCCACTGTAAAACATCGTCAGGTAGTACGCCGACTAATTACCAACAATTCCGCTCGACTGACAGTTACCGAGAGCACCAGCAACTCAAGTTTAAATCCCGGTTTGAGGTAAAACACCAGTCGTTGAATTTACTGTACAACTGTCTACTCATTATTTCTCTTTTTCACCCAACTCAAATCATTCTCCTGTCGAGACGTCAGCACCTCCAGTACCAACCCCCACCTAGTTTCGACAAACTCAAACACCAGTTTGAGCATTAGCTCGAAAACTCCACCGGAAGTTGTCGGGATTTTTTGTTCTCCCCTCAATTGGGGGGGGGGGGGCAGCCGATCGATCATCATATTCTACTTCCAAGTTTACTTTTACATTTAATAAGCGCATGAAAATTTTAGGATATAATTGGTATACTTCTCGGAAATTTCGATCAAGATAGTTTTATCACGATTTCAACAACTTTTCTAGGCAAAGCCTCACAAGTTAATTCAGTTGGGCAATGTTTTTATAATGCCTGATTAGTCGGCAATTTAACTGCTGGTTACTATAATTATTCCTTGGTCAATTTAATTTAATATGACTCGGCAAGAAAACGGTAGGACATTGAATGAAAAAATTTCAGCAATATATAATTTTCAAATGACTTTAATCATTCAACCAATAATTTAAATTGTTAAATAAGTTCCATATTTTGAACTATCCTCGAACTTTCGACAAACTCAAACACCGATTCGAGTCCCAGATCGAAACCGCCACCGGAAGTTGTCCTGATTTTTTTCTCCTCCCTTGACTGTGGGCAAGCGATCGATCATCATATTCTGCTTCCAAGTTTACTTTTCCATTTAATTAACTCCAGGATCATCAGATATATCGATCCCACCGGGTACCTCACTGTACCACCGGCTCTCATTGCGCCTGTCCATTGATACGCAAAACCGGCTGACAGGCATTGGCAGACACCAGGTGCAATCAGTGGTGGCTCTGAGCGCACTCCACATTAGACACCTTTAACGTGTACGCGCAAGTCACGTATTACGAAGATAGATGATGCGGAATGCCGGGGCCCTCCCTTGATGCTCCACATCATCACCCGAGGACTCCCGCTCATTCCTCCCGCCGTTATCCTCCTTCTCGCACCTAGAACTCAGCAGACAACGTTGCACAAGCCAATTCCCTTTCATCTCGTTTTCCAGAGTCTTCAACTGCAAGGTGAATACAAATATTACCCTCGGCTGTGAAAATTTTTACTCACCGCAAACGTTAATATAACGCCGTGCGGCGGCTCGTAAGATCATTCAAACGTAATCATTCCTCCCCTGTTCCCTGATCGTTCTGACCTTCGCTCTCGTTCGCTTTCCTGTCTCTATTATTCATATTTTTTTTTGCCTGCCAGGTCCTTTGTCCTTTATACCTCAATATAATCTCTATTCATGACGCCGTGTTTAAAAAAAAAAATACTTCGATGGTAATTTCTAGATTTAAAGTAGATCCAACCCCTCGGTTGAGTTGCGCTGCATTTTTCGATATTTTCTGATTTTTAATTGGAAATAAAAATTGCATGTGGAGATTTTTACAAAAATTCTATTCGATGAGTATCATTGAAATTGTATTTTGGATATTTGAAAACAAAATTCGATTCTGGAGATTCATTTGAACAATAGGACTTTGTAATACTGCGATTTACTGATTTAAACAAAAAATTGAGGATTAGAATGTTCCACACATTGAACAAGTCGATCAGGCCGTATCGCATCATCTCGAGTGAGCAATCCCACGTACCCAGTTGCACTCAGCCTCAGACATCTAATGTATCTTCATGTCCCTCCTCAGCAGGACCCTCAACGATCACACTCGGGCGATATGTCACCTCGGGTGACGCAAGACGACTCACCTTAGCATCGACGCGCCAGCCCGTGAGGATGTTCATCTTCCTCACGACTATTCCATCCGATAATAATTTCCTGGGTATCCATTAACAGTTTTATAAAAATATTAATCTATCAGCGGTGATTTCGCCAGCTCACGCTTCAAAAATCCCACGCACGAGGTGGGATAATCCAGCTCATCCAATTCCACTTATTTATCCCTTCGCAATTACAAAATTTATACTACAGCTTTTTTTTACAACGAGTATTTTTCATAATAATTAATTAAGACATGCGGAAATTACACAGTCTTTTTTAAAAAAATTCTTTAATCGGTGGAAAAATTACAGTCCGGAATTGCAAAAAAATCACGCTGTGTCGGAAAAGTAACTTTTCAGTCACTCTTCGCTTTGCGTCGAGTGCCTGAAAATAGTACATTTTGACACTAGGCCGTGAAGAACTTTTCTGGCGAATATGAGGTTACAGGACGAGCCGAAGGCGAGTTCTGTAATCATATGAGGCA
>JAPYZM010002554.1:0-13512 GCA_030522845.1 Psyttalia concolor
GCCCAATATTCTCCAGGAACAGTTTCTCTTGGCGAGAATACTGTTCACAAAGGTTAGGTCCACTATTGAGCTCTTCACTCCTCTTTCGAATGTGGCTCCGTCGCCATTATTAAGAAGGACAATGTCCAGAGAAGACATGGGATCCAATAGAGCTTGTCCCCTCGATTTAGTCGCGTTACTGCCCCAGTCGACTGCCCAAGCGGTGAAGTCCCTCGCGATTGCGATTTGGAAGTGCTGCTTCGCTTGCTCAGTCAGTCTATCCAGGAAATCCGTGAATTCCCCAATGGTGAGGCCTGGTGGAGCATCACAGCTGTAGAAATGAATTCCATTGACCTTAGCTACCGCAAAGCCTCATGGGTGGTCGCAACGCTCTGGAACTGGTACTTTCCGCAAGACCAGATGACAGCCTTACGACTTTGATCCGTCTCCCATGGTTGAGTGTTCAGATGTTTGTATGGCTCCGAGGCGATCACCAAATCGATCTTCATCTCCCGCACCGTCTGCGTAAGCAGATCGTGTGCGGCCTCACAGTGATTGAGGTTGCGCTGTAGTATCCTCACTACAATTTCCTAGCAATCTTCTATTTGCCTCCCTGAAAACAGGCCATCTGCCGCTACCAGCAATATGGGCACAGTTCTTCGATGGATCTGTCTCAACAGTCGGAGAATTTGGGAGCGCAATTTTCCTACCACTTTTTGAGTTTTTTTACGAAAGAAGCGGTAAAAAGGAAATTTCATCTTGTAATTTCTTCTATTTACGCTACCAGGCGATCAGTTGGAGCGATCGAGATGTCGTAGATCGCGATCGACGGATTGTGTCAAGAAGTAGATCGAAGTCCTTTGGGACCCAAATTCCACCATTCCTCTTCGAGTTTTTCGAAATTTACGCATTACAAATAAATTTATATCTGTCCATTCTTTCCGTTCACGCTTCCAGACGAACGGTGATTTCGATTGCAATGGGGTTGCTCGCGATTGATAGATGTCATCAAAGGCAAGTTCTGGTTAGTTTGGGAGTGAAATCCTCCCACTTCTTTTTGAGTTTTTTAAAGAAAAATGTGATAAAACGAGAATTTCATCTCATTGCCGTTTCTGTTCACGCTCCCGGGCGATCAGTTGGTGCAATCGGGATAGAGTTGGCCTCGATCGAGAGATATTATGAAGGGCAAGATTAGAGTCCTTCGGGAGTGAAATGGTCCAACTCCTTTTTGAGTTTTTTTTTTACCATAAAGCGGGAAAACAGGAATTTCATTTTATAATTTCTTCCGTAGACTTTCCAGCCCTCTGATTGGGTGGGGAGCTAATTTCGCTCCCCTTTTTTATTGCATTTTTAGTGAGGAGCGATTAATTTTGAATTTCTTTCGTTCACGCTCCTGCGCGGACACGTCGTCCGATCGAAGGAATTTTGGCCGCGATCGATAGACATGAACTTTGTCTAGATCTCAATAGCATGGAAGGGAAATGTCCCCACTTTTATTTGAGTTTTTTGCAAAATAATGATTATAGAAATTGTGATTTCTGAATTTTTGTGGTTCACTCTCCTGTGCCAATGCGTGATGTGATCAAGGCGGTTAGGGCGTTTATGGTGGTTATGATCTTACTCGACGGCTATGGACGTCATCAAGATTCCATTACCATGAGCGTGAAATTCCCCCACCCCTCTCCCTTTTCGATTTTTGTATAATCGATTTCAAATAATGCTCTCCAAATTTCATCATTCACATTTGAATTAATCGGGAAAGTTATTTCCGAGGCCCGCTGAGGGCCCACTAAAAAGAAACAGTCCCATAAGGTATTGGGAGGCCGGCCTCAACTTGTCTTGTTTTTTTTGTCACTTTCCAATTTGCAGCATAAAAAAGGCAATTAAACGTCGAAATAGGTTTGTTATAAAATCGTTGTCTGGGGTCTGTAATTCAATGTCTATTGAATATTATAGTCGTTGCTGTACAACCATATTTTCATTATGAACTAATTTCTATTTATTTCCTGTTTACTCATGTACTGGCTTCGAACAACTAATTCATCTTATTCAACACAGGGTCAATTTTTTCTTCTTCTTCTGTATCGTTGAAACTGCTGTGCTGGCATCAACTGTGTCCTCAATATTTGAAAACATACCAGAACGTACGCTGCCATTCAGAGTCTGGGTACCTTATTATAATAATTCAGAATTCACATATTGGTGTCTTTATCTTCAACAAGTCATTGTTGGTCATGGATTTCAATCGACAATTGCTATTGGAAATGATACACTCGTTGCCGGGATAATGCTGCTCACGTGCGCACAATTACAAACATTGAAACATAGACAGGAGAATCTGCCCAATTATCTGGAAGTAAGGAGGAAGGAATGTAATTTGCATTATGATGCACTGCAGAAAGAACTGCTGAATGAGATCATTCACCATCACAAGACAATTCTCAAGTAATTTATATAAGAATTTTTAGATGATGCTTAATTAGTCAGAAGAATATAATGATTCATCTGTTGCAGATTTGCAAGCACAGCAAACGATTTATTCTCCACAATAATTTTCATTCAATATGTGATAAGTTGCTATGTCTTGTGCATTAGCGTGTACAGAGTTGCGCAAATGGAGATCACGAATCCCGAATATCCGTTTACACTTTTCTACCTTCTGTGTATGACTACACAGATATTCTATTTCTGCTGGTATGGCAACGAAGTGATTATCGAGGTATGATTATAATATGAAAAAGAACAGGTAATGTTGCCGTATATGTGCTGTGACAAGGCAAAATCAGAACATTTTATTATTGTATTAATATCCAATCGATATTCTTATTATTATTATCATAGTCTAGAATGAAGTAATTATACACCCTCTAATCTATAACCAGAATGGCCACGTTTAATCCCCCCCCCCCCCCTGTAACTATTCCTGACCTCCGCAATCCCATCCCACGAAAACAACGTGCCATCCGCCCTCCAAGTCGACGACGCACCGATCAATGGCCTTTACGCATCCCAGGGAACAGAAGCTGATGATGACGTCACGCTGGAATACCTCAAGCACTTCCAGGCCGGAAACTCGCTCTGTGTACTTGGATTTATAGGAGTATATCTGTTAAATTAACCGTTAAGTTAATTGAGCCGGATCCGGTTTTGTTAAGAGGGATGAGCGGATGAGAACAAGAAGGAGCCGGGCTTGAAAAAAGAACCACTTCACACAGAAGAGCTATCTTTAAAAATCACTTGTTTTATTCACGCGTCACCACGCGGTGAATTGTGGTTGTCTCCTTGTATAATTTACTTGTCTGCTGTTTGATTTGAGCTGTCTGATAAGTTGGTAACCAATTTGTTAACCGACGCGTTAACAATTAGTTTTGAGCGGAGCCTTTCGGCACTATCACGCAGGATAGACGAGAGGTACACACTTTCACAGTTAATTCGAGAAGCCAGCAATTTACATGACAAGCAACCGGTGACGAGAAAGAAGACGTGTGCATGTGTGAGTGAGTGTGATTGCGCAGTTGCAGCGAATCTAGCGTAAGTGTGAGCTGTGCGAATGCATTGAGTTGACCAGTGGGGGGTGAGTGGGGAGCAGTCCAGGAGGTGCTGCCCCCAGGTTTGAGTGAGAGATCGACTGGTGAGTGAGGGATCGGTGGTCAGACTGTCCGGCGAGCCCAGTGAGACGCCCGAGTAAGCGTGACAATGAGAGCGTGTGTGAGAGTGCTCCGTCTCTGGAAATCGCCGGATTTCCAACAATATCCTCCAATTAATATCCAAATACCCTCTTATTCATTTCTGGTCCTCTAATTAATATAAAATGCGAATAAATCAATCAACCCGGTGGCAGTTTTTGGATCTTTTGCGCGGATCGACCGCCCTTATCTTGACGCTCACTCAAAATTCATGATCACCGAATAAGAGTGACCCACTTATATCAGAAATAAAGATCAATACGGGTCATTGGCTTAGACGGTCGCCAGATCAAAGGACTGGCTAACACAGGCGGAACGACGCGCCGACCTACTATCCAGACCCTGCGGGAGACACGTGCCCAGACGATTTTCAGAAGGAAGACTTAAGATTACCAGGATTCAGTGGATCGGTGATATTGCATCAATTGGATCAAGTGCCCTGGGACATACTAATTTACCTGGACGGAAGGTCCCGACAAGTGGACATCGAGGATTACCGATTCAAAGTGAATCCTTTCCATTTCCCTAATTCCTCCCTATGTACCCGCCGTAATATCATCAGGACCCTTCCCCCAACCGTAAGCCGAGTCATTTGCTCGTCTTTCTTACCCCAGTAGAATCCACCGCCTTTTTGCTTACATTTCGTTACTTTTAGCGTCATGGAAAAAACGTTTCCGCGTACGGCTTTCTACCTGGTCTTACCCGCTTCCCCCGAGAGTAGTGTTTAGCCAACAAACGTTGTTAATCTCTGTGTACTTAGATTTATAGGAGTATATCCTACAATTAATATCCAAATACTCTCTCATTTATTTGTGGCCCTCTAATTAATATAAAATCCCACCAAATCAATTAACCCGGTTGGAGTTTTTGGGTCTTTTGCGCGGATCGACCGGCGGGCAAAGAAACAAAACAACCAGAAGGTGATTGTGGAAAGGAAAGGAAAACAATGGGTGACGCGTCTCACGTAGGAGAGGGGATGTGTGGGGGAGGAACCGGGGATATGAGGAGGGGGACTCGGCGGAGATAGCGGCACTTGGGGCGGCGTTGGAGATGTCGGCAAGGTCGGCCGCGTTGTCGCTGAGGGCATTCTGCGGGGGGGGGGGGGTTCCCTAGTATTGTTGTGGGGAGGTTGGGTGGCTCCTCCTGCGGTCCACTCGTCTCTGAAGTTTGCAGTGGCATGTCTAGGGTTTGGATGGTGGTCAGTATTTGGAGTTCGGTCGGCCTCCTCTCCCAGACTGGCCTTCCCCGCGAGGGGGGTCTTCCAAGTATTCCCGGGCAGTAGAGGGCCCATGATGTCACCAGCGCCAGTGGACCATGCTTCAGCTAAGAGGCGTTCTCGTATGAGACCACGGCGAGAGGTTTGTACCGACTTGTACTTCTGGCACTGGTGATCGGATGAATTTCGCTACAGCCTGGTATATACCGGGCCAATAAAAATGAAGGGAGACTCGGTGGTATGTTATATCTACCCCACCGTGGGCAGTGTAGGGACTATCGTGGGCATCCGCGATGACTGCATGACATGGTCCCGAGAGAAGAACGGTCTTCCAGCGATTGAGATCAGGGATGGTAGGGTCTATCTGAGGGCAAGTTCGGAGGAAGTATAGTGTGTCGTTCCTCACTGTCCAGTCAGGTTATGCGGAAGGAGCTATCATGACATCTAATTTCTTCTTCTGGTACCACCGGTCTGGGGAAGACTTGATCACCTTGGAGGCGGTAAGGGAATTGGGACAAACTCGGGGGAGGGCATCTGGGATTACGTGGAAGGAACCTTGCCGATGGATAATGGTGGGATTGTGGGACTGTAGTCGGATGACCGAGTGGGCCTCGCGACCTGTGGAGTTTTTTTTTTTTATTATCTTTATAGCCTTTCATCCTTGGAGGATATATGGACATCTATTCCCTATGCATGCGATTGTGGATTCTACACTGTACCGCATTCGCATGATAAGACATGGGAAAACCACAGAACACCCATGTCGGTACAGGTGGCTACTGTTAATAGCAACCTCCCGCTCGCCGGGGCCTCAGGTATTGAGAAAAAATCACCGGTAGCCGGGATCGAACTCGCAACCTTCCGCACACCAGGCTCGCACCTAGCCACTTCGGTCACCGACATCGGTTCTGTGGAGTTTTTCAAATTCAGAAGCCCTCTAAGGCTGGCATGATCTATGATCACCCGAAATTCCCCTCCCTCGATCTACCTCACGCTCAGTGATCATATAGTTCCGGTCGTCAGGGGTGAGGATCCTACTCGCGGAATAGATGGGGCGGTCTGCCCCAACTGAGGAGTTTTCTGATTGCAATCGGAGAGAAATTCAGACTCCTGCGTCAGAAAGGCACCGATTGCAACGTTGCTGGCATCCGTTTGTAGGGTAAAGGGCTTGGAGAAGTCAGGGCCGGCTCGTACGGGGTGCTGGTGAGGGAGTTTTTCAGGGTCGAAGGCGGTCTGCTGGTACTCAGTACATATCCAAGTCCGCTCCTTATGCTGTAGTCCTTACAGGGCGGGTTTATTTTTGGCAAGGGACAGAAGGAACCTGGAATACCAGCCCACCATTCCCAGGAAGCATTGGACTTCCTTTTTCTTCTGGGTTGGGAGAATCAGGCGATCGGGGCAATCTTGTGGGGGTCAGCATCAAGTCCGTCCCGGATCAGTAGATATCCCAGAAACTGGAGTCGGTCACATAAGAAGTCGCACGTGTCCCCGTTAATCGTAATGTTATTGTCCTGTAGACGTTTAATAAGTTGGAAAATGAACCACTCGTGTTCTTCTAGGAAGGTGATGAATATGAGGAAATCGTCCGCGGATTTCCGGATGTTTCGGGACCACTGAGGAGGGATGATCCTGTCGGTTCAGATCTGGAAAGTTATGGGTCCGTCTTTCAGTCCAAAGGCCATCCTCTTGTACTGGAAGAGGCCAGGGGGGGAGACCGGGGACGGCAATAGCGGTTATTTCCTTACTCTCGTCGTCAGGCAAAATATGATGGAAAGCCTGGCTGATGTCTCTGTTGGAGATACTACAGAAAAATCGCTAAAAAAGTTGTGAAAAAATCTCGATAAGTTGACGTTGGCTTCCGTACCTCCCTCATGAAGGTGAGAGTATAAGCAGATATTGGAAATTCACCCAATGAGCGCAATGACTTTACCAAAATCCCCTGCGAAAAAAGCATGGAAATATTTTGAAAAATTCCAAGTTTGGAGTAGGATGGGCATCCAGGACTTTTTTTTTTCATTTTTGTTTCCCATGGAAGAATGGATTATTTTTAACAAAACCTGTCCGAAGAAAATTGATTCGGAAAAAGTCGACTTGGCGCGCCCCGTAGATAGAAATAAAAACGTGATTACTAAACCTACAGTTCACGTGCAGAAAATTAGCGACATTATATTTATCTTATGAGATCTTGTATCGCGCCCGACATTTGGATCTCTTACGTGTCATTAAACCTGTGCTCTTGGTCCCTACCAGTCAGCGCAGTCCAAGCGTTCTCGCCCCGGCCTTCCGAACACCTTTAAACACGCTTTTCACATTAGTGAGTTAACGTGAGATGAAGTGCTTGAAAGCGATTAAAGGTCCGTGACCGCATCAATGACTAATGATTAATCGATGCACCCAAAAAATAACTTATCAATGAATTTCTTTGATCAATGAATGTTCGTGATGGACAAGTCGATTGAGTCTATGATTGGGTCGATATGTTGACTGTAAATCGATTATTTGTCGATTATACTCGGACGTTCGGTTGATAATTAATTGGTCCGTTGGGGTTAGGGGCCGACATTCGTACAAATTGGGCGCGCCAAGCCGACTTTTTCCGAATGAATTTCCAACGGACGAGTTTTGTTAAAAAAATCGATTCTTCGATAGGAAACAAAAATGAAAAAAAAAAGTTCTGGATGGCCGTCCTACTCCAAACTTGGAATTTTGGAAAATATTTTCATGCTCTTGTTACAGGGGATTTTGGTAAAATCAGTGCGCTCATTGGGTGAATTTTCAATATCTACTTATACTCTCATCTTCATGAGGGAGGTACGGAAGCCAACGTCAACTTGGCGAGATTTTTTCACAAAATTTTTTTGTAATTTTTTTGTAGTATTTCACTGGTTTTGCGCTCTATAATTGACCCATTTTAATCGAATTATATTCTTCATCAATCGACACAAATTTAATTTCTTCCCCGCAAATGGTTGATAAGAATTGAACAACGCACTATCAATCATTGATAGTGCTTGATTATGAATCTTCAAACGATTTCCTTTCGATAAAAAAAAACTGAATAAAAAAAATTTTCAATAATTTTCGGCTCGTTACATGACTGAAATTGTGTAATTTTTTTATAATTCAATGGTTCACTAATAAGTATTATTGAACGCACGTCAATCATTGCCAAACCATTAGCAATCCATTCGATACTCTGATTTCTAGAAATCAAATATTGGTCGGCTAAACTCCTGTGCATCCACTACGTTCTTAGACGTCCCTGCATTACCCACAGATACAGACTCCATCGTAGTTTAGGCGCCACCGCTATAAAATTTGTTCTCTCCCTAAGCGCTAACAATCCCCTTATATAATCTTTAGTCTTAAATTATACTAGCCCAGCCGCGGCCGCAAGCGGCCGCGTCTTTGATGTCATTCTCATCAAAATTTAAATGAAAATGTATTCTTCACTCGATACCATGAAATATAGTACATTTTGACACTAGGCCGCGAAGAACTTTTCTGGCGAATATGAGGTTACAGGACAAGCCGAAGGCGAGTTCTGTAATCATATGAGGCAAAAAAGTTCTTCACAGCCGTGTGTCAAACAATATTTTGAAATAATAAATAGAATCACGACGTCCGTGGGCGGTGTTCCACAGCCGAAGAGGCCGTGAAGTAGTGCTTTACGGACTGAGTGACAAAAAAATTTTATACGAACTGATAAAGGAAAGTTTCAACTATCCTCTGAATGAATGAAACAACGGTTACGGATGAATTTCATAAAAATATTGAAAATGGAAGAAGAAATTGCAGATATTTGTTTCTACAGATACTTTGAACTATTGGGATGTAATTCCTAACATTAGTTATCGCAAGAGAGAATACTTCAGAGATATATTCTTGTGTGATTGATAATTGCCGACGGCTTTCAATTAACTGATTTCTCATTCATAATTTTTTTCGCAGTGACTCGACTTGCTGGAAGCGATCGATTTTTTAAGGAAATAACATGTTTGCAATTGGCGCCAGAATCGGCATTCAAATACATAACTCTTTATAAACATAATTTTTCACTATTCCGAGTTCTCTTTGATCACCTAAATATACCTTCAGTGAGTCCCACGAACGGACCCGCGATAATGCAACATAAAGTTGTCCATGGTTGAAAATGTCTCGTCGCAGGTCAATCCTAATTCTTTCAAAAGTTTGTCCTTGCGATTTATTAATGGTCATAGCAAATGCTGATCGGATGGGGAATTGTCTTCGTCCAAATACGAATCGGGATAGGTATCTTCATTATACAGCGTGATTCGACATATGAAGACTATATCTCCTGCTTTATCACCGCTTAGCACTTTGCATTTCAGTAAATGATTCGGAAGTTCTAAAATTCTCAGTCTAGTTCCATTACATAAACCCTCGTTAATAGAGAAATTCCTAATCAACGTGACCACTGCATTAATCCTAAGTTTCAATTCATGTGGTGGTAAATTTTGAGGATTCAGAGTTTCGAGATATGCTGGTAAGAGTGCCTCAGCCATTATTCCATTGTCGCATTCTTTTACTGTATTGATATTCGAGTAAGTTCTTTCTGTGGAGTTATCCAGCAATTCCACAACTCTCTTATTGATATCATCTACGTCCTTATTTCTTCCCGATAAAATTCCCAATTTGGTGAATTTTTCATATTCTTTTTCCCTGATAACTTCCCCATAAATATCTTCAACAATATCAACATTCGCGAGAGCGAGGCATTTGTCTGGCAGATATACATCAGATTCATCAATGTTGAAAGTTCCATCACCTACTGATAATAGGAAATCTATGAATTCGATTTCGTCTGGTGATGTACGCATATTTTAGGTCAGAGCAAAGTGAGTGAATTCAGGTTATAAGAAGCTGAATTTGATTGATAAATTAACTAATTCACTACGTGTAGCATATTTTTTGACTGGTGAGAATTGTCGAAAGTAATATAGCTTTTCCTCCAAACGATTGATTGTATTACGCGCCTCCTCCTTCAGATCGCCATTTGTAGTACCCAACTTTATGCCCTTAGCGCTACAAAGTTTAAAGTAGGAACTAAAGAAAAGTTCCTACTTTCACGCATGGACACGGCCTCCCATGCGGGGCACATGCCGTGCCCTTCATTCCATTCCATTTCTTTGTGTCCAAAGGAAGCCACATCGTTCTATTAAACGCAAGAAAAAATGGGAAAGAAACGCAAACATGGCCAGGAAGACAAGGAGAATAATATCGAGACGGAGCTGAAAGAGTTAAGGAGGCGAATGCAGAGACAGGAGGATGAAATTCAACATTTGAGAAAGAGAAGACGTAAGTTAACCTCAATAAACAACAGTCGCCAAGCACGACTAGGCACGACTATTTTTATGTTCAACTACCCCAGTAAGTCATTCAAGTAATGACAGGGTTTCTTTACGAAAATCACAAGATTTTTGGTGACAGTGAACAGGGACAAGTTCCCGTACAATGATAAATCATTGGAAAAAATACAATGGCTGCCCTCACACCATGTGCAAGTCACGTTGAAGGGCCTTTTGAGGTTACTTCGTAAGGCGAGGGAAAACCATGGAGTGTCAAGCACACGCCTCAGTTTTTGCCTATAAAAATCCTTTTTGTTAGTCGAGTCAAGCACTTGAAAAAAAAAGCAACTACAATCAAGTTAACTGTGTGCATAGGTGATCCTCGTTCGAAGCGCCCGAGACACAGTCCTTCAAGGCGACCCTCATCGCAATCTTCAAGATCTGACGATTCAGAGAGACATGACAGTCGCAGATTGTCCTCTGAGTCCAGAGGATCCTATCGACCCAGATCGCCCTATCGGTGCAGGTCGCCCCATCCGTACAGGTCGTACACGTCCGTCATACCTCGTTCTAGAAAACTTTCAACAAATGGGGCAAGTGGCAGCTCAATCGGGCCCACAGGGGAAATCATCACACTGGCAGAGATACATATTAACGCAGGTAAGATTAATAGGGGAGGTGCACGGGGCCTAGATCCAAAGGACATTAACGTGGGATCAGATATTGCTAAAATACCGGCCCAACTAGTTCAGGGAGAGACCCTGAAACAGCCAGAGACGACCAATACATCTAACGACACAGGATCACAAGAGGAGAAACCTACTGACCCAGTTTTAGTGCACAGAAATTCTAGCAGTCATGGAAAAACGACTGGAGGATGAACAACAGTGGGCACCAAAGGTACACAATGATATTATTGTGCGTTGGGGTGACATCCTGAAGAAAGATTTACCTGCAGATGAGAGGAAAGAATTGTTTAAAAAACACCAAACCCCAGAAATTTTAAAGAGCTAGAACCACCGAAGCTAAATGAATTAATTAAAAAATCCTTACTGGAGCCAATCCTAACCAAGGACAAAAGGATAGCTGAAAAACAACAGAAAGTGCCCACTTGTGGCCTTACACTTATTGCTAATCTAAGCGATATGGGGCGCATCCTGATGGATCTACAAAGGGATGAAACTCAAACGAGGCGTCTAATCTGTTCGGCTAATTTAAATTCAGCTATGAAAGAGAGTTTGATCAACACCAAGCCAGAAAAGTGGCTGTTTGGAGAAGATCTGGAAGAAACTATCAAGGTGGCAAAGTCGCTTGAGAAATCGTCCATAGAACTGAAGCCGATGGCGAAGCCGTCAACCGCGTTTAATTCAAAGAATTAAAAAAACTCAAAAGGTAGCCTCCGCCAGAATTACAAGGGACAGCCAACCAAGATGGGAGGGCAGCAGAAATCTTCCAACCAATCTCGTAAACCCTCCAGCAGCTCACAGAACAAGATGAAGGTCTACGGTCGCGCCAAGAAACGTCATTAGTGAGGGGATTGGTAAGTGTCTTATCAGGACGTCTGAAGCTTTTTTCACACATATAGAAAACGACAGTCTCAGACCAAATGATTCCAAAATGGATTGAAGGATATGCTATCCCCTTTGTCGAATCTCTGTTGCGGACACTAAGATATTAAATGACTCGAAATAATTAATAAAAAGGGGTCTCCTGGGGCAGGGGAACCGTAACTAGTAAGAAACAGGTAGCGACCGACAGATAGATTTGAAAGAAAATTCGTTATATTGGGAGCTGATTGCGTGGGACAAAACGCTAAAGTGTTCCATGCATTACCGTATGCTGGAGTCAAAGGGGTTAATGAAGGAGAGAGAGATTCACTAAATTCACTTGTTTATGTAAAACCAAAAATAATAGAATTTATTCAATATTGATACCTCGGAAAATACAAGGAAAATCCAAGATAAAACCGAAGGAAACGGGTGGAATTTGGAGGCAGAAGAGTAGTGTAAAAATTGTGTTGTGTTGTGACTTACAATTGATGCAAAGGTCTAAAGAGGAGGGCCCGATCGCTCAGGTCGATATCTCAGGATTCCGATGACTATGGTTGAAGGGTGATGTTCTCGTCCGGTGGAGTATGCGGAAGAGTCGAGTTGGTAGAAGGTCTGGGTGAAAGGTGATGGCTCAGGTGGTGAAGGTACATGTGATAGCGAACAAGTGGCAATTTCTGCTGGTTGTCTCTGGAGGAGCTCCGATGATAGTTGATAGGCAGGGGGGTCGACTTGGGATTTAAAAGGGATTTTAAAGGGTTATATTGAGCACTGGAGACTCGAAGTTAATTTTGAACGATTTGGATCTCAACTGGGTACAATTTGTAAACTTTCAACTTAAAGTGATTCAGTGATGATATATCGAAGAGCGGAGCATCGAAGACCGGGGGTTCCGGTGTTACACGTAGAATTTTAGGGGTTAAACTGAGAGTGAGCGGGCGGATTCACCCCTCTTTATACTAATGAGCCCAAAAATTGTCTCTATGCTGTGGTTCCCCCTCTTTAAGATATTAGAATTTGTGCGAAGGAGGTCGTTTTTGATATATGCTGAACATAGGCAAGCGCTTTTGCCAGGGTCATTGCGCGCTCCACGAGTATAGTATTGTATAGTATAGTATAGGCATCTATAACTCCCCTACCCGGCTTTTAAATATACCAGAATTTTATTGCCAAGCGTGGGCTGAATGCCTCGTGTGCTTTCGGTAGCCCAGGAGAATGAGGTCGGCCTAGCTTTCCAAGCTGGGGTCGGAAGATTTTCCTGAAATCTACGCCCGCAAATCTATGCGGATTTTGCGGGACTTCCACGTTGGTGGTTGACACGTACGGACCTGCTGCTGATATCTTGGGAAAAGTAACTCGAGCCTGAGTGGCGTCCGTTCAGTTGCCGGGGATTTGAGGACTTAGCTTGGATTTAACTGGAATACGGTGAGCGTGGTCGCTGCATCTATTGGATTAGTTAATTTTCTATAAATTGCGATATTATTTTGTGTGTGTACCACTGGTGAGAGTCCCACTTGCTTCGATTTGGTGAAGTCAGATGTTGGTAATCTCGTGATTTCTCTCCATCATTCTAATTTCCGTTTATAATGCTTTCTTGTCTTTATTACTGATGGTTACGTGCATTGAGGTTATTTGATTTCTAAATCGTAATCATGTACAGAGAAAGAGAGTTTCGGATATGTTAATTTAATGTCGCGAATGATTGTTCTTTAGTCGAGTTATTCGTGTGACGGTGCTGTTCGATGCGTTGTAATTTTATTGATTCAGAGATTTTA
>JAPYZM010002555.1:0-13506 GCA_030522845.1 Psyttalia concolor
AAAAAAAAAAACTATCGAGGCGCTGGTCTTTAATGTCACTGCACAAAGGAACGAAAATATAAAAAAAAATCCTCGAGCCATTCCACCTCCTCCTCCAGTCCTCCGACAAAATGCGTCTGAGAAAGCTCATTCTCCGTAAACATCAATGCCAGTTCCACCCACCAACAGAAGCTGAAGAAGCGAGAAAAAAGAGATAATACCGAGGAGTTGAATAAAATGCTTGCGGCCACGTGATCCTATTGATCTTTACCAGAGACGGTCAAGCCCGATTGTTGATCCTGTTACGGCTGAGCTTTGTTTCCATTTGAGAAACAATGATAAAGAGCCTATCGGGAGATAAAAGAAGGAAATGATAAAAAAAAAAGGGTAAATATATAATTACAGCGTACGTACATAAACGACCGACAAGTTCAGTGGTTATATTTCCAGAAGATAAAGGGATTGGGGCTGGGATCGTGAGTAGAAGAATCCTTTAATACTTTTTGGTATTTATAATCCTGGTAAATAGGATTTGCCCGCGATATTTATATCCGCATTGGTGTAAGAATTGTTGGAGCTGCTCGGGGGTGGGGGGGGATAAATTCGGGCGAAAAAAGGGTAATGGGGTCGTGATAAATATTAAATGAACCGCCCACGTGCGTATGCTGATTGGACGATCCCACGGGGTTCAATTTATACGTGTACACTGAGGAAAATAGTATATTTCGTAACAAGTGAAAAAAAATGGTTTTTGGGGGGCGGGAGGTTTATATCACGAGCCGAAGGCGAGTGATATGATCCTACGAGCGAAAAACTACTTTTTTCACAAGTGACGAACAATATTTTTCATCACGCTGTGTCGGAAAAGTAACTTTTCAGTCACTCTCCGCTTCGCGTCGAGTGACTCAAAAGTATTTTTTCGACACATTGAGATGAAAAATATTGTTCGTAACACGTGAAAAAAGTGGTTTTTGACTCGTGGGGTTAACCTCCCACTCGCCAAAAACCATTTTTTTTTCACTTGTTACAAAATATACTATTTCATCTCAATGTGTCGAAAAAGTACTTTTCCGACACAGCGTGATTCTAACCTTATCTCGTTCGATGAAATATAATATACTCATGTGATTATAATCCGAGCCGAAGGCGAAGGATCATAAAGCCGCATTCGTCAGACACCTGGCTGATTCGTTACCTGGTGAAATAATGTACTATTTCGATACTAGTGGAAAAAAGTAGTTTTTAACGAGTGGGAGTATCACACGAGTTGGAACCTGCTTTTTTAATGTGTATTGAACAATATTTTACGACAGTAGTGAAAAAAAGACACATTTTTTTCCTGCTCCCCTCGACAATAGCGTAAAAAGGGCACTTTTTTTCACTTGTGTCTTAAAATTAATAAATATAATCATTTTTTTTTTGACATTGTGATTATTGGAGTGTTTCATTGTCCAGTTGTAATCTGGTGTTGTGGGATATATTTATTGTATAGTCTGTGATAATGGAGGCACTGGAACTACTCCAGAAATACTCCGGATCCGTTGAAAAGTCATCTCCTCCAGAATCGAGAAATAGACGAAAATTTTCTTGTCACTCGCTCCCCAAGAGAGTTTGTTCTTCGTGTCAGTATATTTTTCTGTCAGTGGATGTGAATTCGATCAGCGGCTCCAGGTATACCTCACTCAATTCAGAACTAATGGGATATCTCTGGTACAGGTTGATCTCGGTAAATACAGGAGTCGGGTTCGTTACATGTCAGTCGTTATCGGGCGGTTTTCTGTTTACGAGTGGCACGAGGTGAGTTGGGAAATTTCATTTTCAATTAATCCGCTGATTGTTCGGGTGATATTTTGCGGTTTATCATCCAGGGAATGCTGGAAATGTGGAAGGGTGTGAGTCAGGGGGGACGGTTGGCGTGCCGACGGTTGATGCAGGAGAAAAGGGTGATTGTGACATTAGAATGAACTGCCCAGACGTAATTTTGGCTGTCATAGCTTTGGATACCCGACTTTTCATCGAGACCTTGTCGCCAACTGTCGCCCAGCGTTCCGCCGACAGTGGATTTTCCGGCTTATCTGCGGTCTGGGAGATGCAGGGGGCTCAGGCTTGGTCGGTCTAGTGCGAAAACCAGGTCCGATCGGAACTAGGGCCAAAGTCGGCGAGCCGACTTTGGCCCGACGTTCCGCCGACATTCGGCGAGAGGCGGATTTACGGTTGTCTATTGCAGATCGCTCATATTTATGGGAGTTGGCGTAGTACTGGGTCAACTCTGGCTCATTTTTATCGTGAGAAACAGAATTAGATCTCTCGTATTCACTTCAGGTAGAAAATTCATTTCGAATAAAAGACTCTTTTAGTGCATTTACAATGAAAGATTCTTGTAATCTTCAAAGTCTTCCATCGGATTAAGGTTTATGGAAGTCTTCTCTATTTATCAGAGATTGACTTACTTTATACTTGACGGATTTCATTTTTTTTCGCCAATTAATTTGAAGGATTAAATTTGTAACTTCTTCGGGCTGCGGCCCACGGTTTGCTCCAGTTTTACTTCGACATCGCAGGATTGTTTTGATATTATTATGCTGTAGGACTTAATGAGTTACGATTATAAGCTCCACGGTACGAGGTAAATGCACAGGAATTCACTCTTGTCTCACTAGACTTTCATGTAGTGGTTCATTCAGACAAATTCTCTTTGATCTCTCTGATTTCATGATGTAATACTAGCCAAGCTGGCGGTCAATTTACGATTCGACGATTCTAGAGGGACCATAATTGAATGATATCATCGAATCAAATTCTGAGTGTCGTTTACTGATACTAAATTTCCAATTTCATTAGACGTAAATGGAAACATTTCCCATTAAATTCATTCAATTCTTGTATTCAGTGCTAATTAATTAAATAATTAACAAAATCATTTGATGAATTAATTAGTTGAAAAAAATCATTTAATTCATTAATTAATAAAACAAAAATCGTTTAATTAATTAATTCAGTAATATTTGATGATTCAATAATTTCATAATTTTACGAATTGTTTAATTCATTAATTTTGAATTCCGTGGGCAAAATAATATTTTATTTTTTACATTTAACCCTCCATCGTAACCAAACTCCAAAAAATCATTGCACAAACATCGAATGAAATTGATTCCGTCAACTTGACGTTGTCTTTTATCGCGTCTATCCGTTGTCCTTTTGAAAAATAAAATATCGACGCCCACTTTAGCGCCTCCCCGACGTAATATCTCACTATAAAAACTAATGGATCTTTCGATTCTCATTTTTGAAAATTTTAATACCCCAGTAACTGTCAGCTTGTGGAGTGTTTATTTCCATTACGTATTATTTTAACGATGCGGTTGAAATTTCGTGGGTGTAAAGCAAATGCCAACAGATATTTCAGCTCACATTCTGTCCAATGGCTAGATCGATGGTAACCAAGTTATTTCATATTCGACTTCGTGCGATATCATTTGCGAAGATATGATTTCCACCCACGCACACAATGGGATGAGCTTAAAATCAGGTGCGTAGGCTGGTCATGATTCACTATCGTCAGACAAATCTCAAAGTTTGTGGAGACTTTGCCATCTACACGCGTCAATGTGCTTTCGCATGTGGCGATGAGTTTCGCGTACTACCGCTCACTTTTCCCAATATCGCCCCCCTCCCCTCACCCCCTCAGGGGGGTGGGGGGCGGGCGGCTGGGGCTCGCCAATCGATGGAACAAAAAAGTATGAATGAGCCGACGAGTTTATCACGGATCGAACCAATCAAGTCCACGCCAAGACTTTTTTCTCTCTCTCTTTTTCTGTTTATCCCCCGTCTCTTCTAACTCTCGGCTCCTTCTATTTTCACTTGGGTCAATTAAATTATTTATTCTGTGATTGGACGCGGGAACGAGATTTTTCGAAGGAATTCTCCGACGGACTGAGCCCCGGTTGAGCTGATTTTTTTTCAAATTAGAAATTGAGAGGGAAAATTTTTTTTAGGAAACGTGTGGAGATTTTTTGGGGGTATAGGGAGGGTTTTTTTTTGATTTATTTGACTTTTAGGGGTTATTAATTAGGGGTTTAATTTATTTTCTGCCACTAGGGGATAGTTTAAAAATATTTTTCCTGGTAGTTTTTTGTTGTCACGAATTTTGGGGAAAATGGAAGTGATATTTTTGGTTATTTTACCGTAAAATTGGGAATTGGTCAGGGGAATTTTTGAAGAGTGCATCGAAAGCTTCAGTTAATAATGGTTGCAGGATTTATTTAGTTGAATTATTTGACGTGGCCAGTGTCCGGATTTAAAAGTGAGACAAGTGGATTTTTTAGTGACAAAAAAATGGCGAAATTATTTTTCGGGATTCTGGGAATATTCAAATACTTCCAATGCCGCAGATATTTTACGGTTATCTGGCATCTGTACGCGGAGGGTTTTTAAACGCAGTGGAATAAAGTTTTGGGTTTTCAGAACTACTGCAGTCAAATCCAGAAGCTCGTGGCACTGAATTCCGGAAACTGTTTCAGTGGGGAAAATAACGGAAATTCAGAAACGCAAGCAAGGTTTTGGAGAAAAAAAATTCCTCAGTTCCTAAATTCTTAAAATAATCTATTATGTTTATTGTAAAATTTATAAATGACGGCTCGATGACTGTCAAGAAACTCGTGCTTTAAAAATTATCGAGAGGAAAAATATCTCACGACGGAAAAAACATTTTTGAAATCGATCATTTGGCAGTTTTTGCATTTTAGAATATAAAAAAAAATTGTTATTTTAAACAAGCACTCATTTTCATAAGGGATCCGATATTAATTAAATCCCCTTCAGCCAATTGTTAATACCGAAAACGAAAAACAAAAAATATTTTCCCTGGCAGAGGGTGCATTGACATCGACTGCATTAAAAAATTGAGAAGACTGGAAAAATTCGGTTTAATTAAAAAAAAATATCTCAGTGCAGGTACTCATTATATCACTCGCCGCAGAGTCTATTTCAGCCCTTTCGGATCGTGTGTAATCCCCTCTCGTGAGAATTTCCCTCAAGTGGTGGAGTACACCCTGTTTAATCGCAGTTCACCCACACGCGTCCGCATATCACTCCCGCCGTAAGATCTCGTTGCCGCGTGGGTTTGAATGAATCCAATTTTGTGTCTTCTTCGTGTCCCAAGTGGGAGTGAAATATGCACATTCTGCGGGAATACATGAAATTTACGAGTAAACCTCGGAATTTGCATGGAACAAGAGGTCCAAGGGACCTCGGGACCCCTTCTTTCTAGTAAAACTCGAAGAGCTGAATTAATTATAAACACTGGTAGATTAAAAAAAAAATATAGAGAAAGACGCTTCTGCAATTGTTATTAATTTCGACAATATTTCGGTCACAAATCTACGATCTCATGGATTTATTCCGACGTAAAAATTATTTTCATGAGATTAGGATTTAAATTCTCAATAAATACCCCGTAATAATTAATTAACAATTTATTTAATCTAAATCAATACGCCAGAATAAGGTCATTCACCTCAGGATCTAAATGATAGTGTCATTTTTTGGTTTGAATTTATTTTTGTTTAAGAAAAAAAATTTTTTTTTCTAAAAAAAAATTTTTTTCTAAAAAAGAGTTTTTCTATTCAATAAAATTGTTTTATTAAGTTACAAAAGTAATAATACTGGGATAAAAGTGTGAATCGTCGCTCCTACCGACTTTATTTTTAAAAAATTGAAAAACAATTTTTTTTTATTCGATTGTATAAAAATTTCCATTAATTTACAAGAGACTCAAAAGTTAATTCGTCAACAGTTACTGGGGAACAATAATTATTTATTTCAGTTGAGAGCCATTAAAACTCACAGAAACAGGGACAGTAGTTTTACTCCGCGAGGGGCAGACCCAGAAGAGATCAGTGGTACGACCACAGCATGAGCAGACGTGCACTGAGAAAAAAAGAAAATTCAATTCAATTAAATATCCCTCATACAACAATTCAATTTGTGCATAAATTTTGGTAATTCGTTTGTCAGAAAAACATTTCAAGAGTGGAATGAAATTTTTTGTCTCAGCGGCAGACGAGGAGACGAGAGTAGATGGGGATAGAACAATAAGTGGTCCCAAGAAGGGGGTCCCCGGGTCGAGAATCGTAGGCAAAGAGGCCGACGGACTTTCCAAACAGATATCGTCGACGAATTCTGAATAACGGAGGCAAAAACTTGAAATATGGGGGCTTGCAAATTTTTCATGTGACGTCCCAATCTCACGTCCTCATTTCGGGGATTTTCGGGGACAACGGGAGGTGGGGAGCTCATGAATATTTTTGCGCCACCAGAAGGCCCCTTTTATTTTCCATTACCCGGGGAGAAAGAGAGAGACAATTCATCCGATCCTCCCTCTCATTGATTTGAGTGACTCATCGAATGACTGCCGTTCGCACGACGTAAGTATTCGTCCTCAATCGGTCAACGATCTCTTCCCTATTTATTTGAGACTGTCAAGGTCGGGTTAATGGCACGTGGAGCTTTCCATGTTCTCTGAGGGTCAAACAGTCACATATTAATTTTTTTTTCCTCATAATTCGGCACAGCAGTCCCTCAAGTGGACAGTTAATCCTCGTTTCCCTGAATGAGCGACAAATTTCGATTTACTTAAATAAAAAAAAATCTATCCTCATTAAACTACTCAGAATAATCAACAGATTTTAATTATGAGCAATGATAATTGAAAATTTACCTCAATTCAAATGAAATTGCCAGTTTCCCCTGAATTTCCATGGAATTGACATTTTTTTAACTTGCCGATAGGTAGTTATTGGTTTCACCCCAAAAATGAAAATCGCTAATTTTGTGAAATGCCGACGTAACCCCCCAGATGTTTTTTATCAAGTTGTATGTGTGTGTGTGTGTGTGTGTGTGTGTGGGATCACTTTTTTTTGTTCACGTTCCCGGACGAACGGATAGTGTGATCGGAAAAATTTTGGTGGCGATCAATAGATCTCATCAAGGACAAGATCGGATTAGTTTGGGAGCGAAATTCCCCCATCCGATTTTGAGTTTTTTAAAAGATAAGGATTACAAGAAATTTTGATTTTTCAATTTCCATCGTTCACGCTCGCGCGCAGGCGTGTCATCCGATCGAAGGGATTTTGATCGCGATCGATAGGCACTGACTTTGTCTACGCCCCATTCGGACGGGAGTAAATTCCCCCCAGCCCTTAAATTTCTAGGTTAATATTTCAGTCTATCGGGGGGTTCGTTACGAGGCTCGGCAAGGGCCGGATAAAAGAAAAAAATCGCGTTACGAATTGTGTTGAGAATTAGTCGGGAGGGTAGTGGTTCAACGCAACAACCATGGGAGCGAGCGTAGCGAGCGACCAACAACCCCGACCAATTTTTTTTATTACGAAATGTCTCAAAATTGTCGCCAATCAATTTTAACAGCTCAACAAGACCTGTCCAGTAGTCCTGTTGAGTACTATCGATTTATCGATTGTTGTCCACTTGTTCATCAACCCTCGAGATAATTCAGGGGAGAAATGACGCAAACGGTCTCCCGTGGAGAAAAAAAGGAGTCGACTTTGAAAAAAAAAAAAAAATTTCAACCTCTCATCCACTGACGAATATCTCGCGATCGGGCGATATTGAATGCAATGTCACTATCAAATTGCGAGTTATTTACTATTGGAATGACGCAAATGGTTCACCGCGAAGGGGGGTAATGGATTCACCCGGAGCCCAGGGGGAAAAAAAAGAAACAATTTTTTTTTGTCCCCCTCGCCACTTTATTAAATCTTCGTAAATACCAGTTCACGAGGCAGAAAATGAAGAGTTCGTTAGGGTGTGTCGTTAAAGAGGTGAGGGTGAAATTCAAAAGATTGTAATGGCATTGCCGGTAGGAAGTGGTCGGTGACAGGCCGACCCGGCGAAATAATGGAATGATAAATGACGGAAAGTGATATATATCAAAATAAACAACTGGATAATTGCATTGTTTATGACTGAGTACTCCAACTGTCGGGGATTAATCGGCTTCCGAGTGACGTGAAATCTGATTTCATTGCGGCATCTGCTTCAACTGAAAATTGGTGAGAAATTATTCAGGAAAAATTACCGGCGGAAAGCCTGGGGCCTTCCGAAGTGTAATTTTGGAAAGAAGTAGAATTTTATAAAAAGTGTTAATTTATTTGTTTTTAAAATTTGAGGGAATTTTTTTGACGACTCGAGGAGAAGTCAAGATCAAAATAAAATTGTTAAAGAGTTGAATTCGAAATTTTGTATCAATTAAAATTGATCTCACTTTTTTCTTTTTATTTCGATAACATGGAAAATTACGGAAATTAATCTGCTTCAACTGAAAATTGGTGAGAAATTATTCAGTAAAAATTACCGGCGAAAAGCCTGGGACCTTCAGAAGTGTAATTTTGGAAAGAAGTAGAATTTTATAAAAAGTGTTAATTTATTTATTTTTAAAATTTGAGGGAATTTTTTTGACGACTCGAAGGGAAGACGAGATGAAAATAAAATTTTTAAATAATTGGATTCAAAATGTTTTATCAATTAAAATTGATCTCACTTTTCCCTTTTTATTTCGAAAACATGGAAAATTACGTAAATTAATCAACGAACTTTATAAGTTTGGCATGTTTACTTGAAATAATAATGAGGCTTAGGATTAGCGGGAAAAGAATTTAAACAAAATTAATTGCGCCCTTTGAGAGAGAAAACAAGAAAGATTTCCCAGACGAAATCAAGAGAGAGCAGCCGTTAAACGAAAGACATAAAAGACGTATTAGCCTTTCACCCTCGAGGTAAAAAAGAAAGAGGGAAAATATCCGATAAATGAAATACACTGTAAAACAAACAAGAGGTGGCAGTTGGTAACACGAGCGGGGCCAAGGGCGACTCGTAACGTTATACGTCACGCCATCCGCGAGCGTCCACATTGTCTTTTCATAATATAATGACTCGTACGAATTGAATCAATTAGCGTGGCGAGCACTCATCAAGTCTGGTGAATTAAATAAATTTCTACGAACATATTATCTTGATTATTCAGAGGAAAATAAAAGGCATATATGGGTGGACGATGGAGTGGAGGCATTTTCTTTTCCTGGGAAAACAGTTCGTTAGGATATTGCGGTTAATTAGCATTCAACAAAGTTGAGCGAAAGTTATTAGTGGCGGGGGTGGGGGGGAATAATTGAACTGACGCGTATTGCTCATTAACGAAGAAATATATTTCCAAGTATTGGGGAATTTTGAAGACTCATTATCAGCCATTATGGAGAATTGAATTGAATTGAATTTTCAAGGACTTCAATTTGCGATTTTCAAGTATTAAATTGAGAATTTTGAGAGTCTCAATTTGACATTGTAAGTCTGATATTATATTTAATTTATTTTCGTCGTCTGCCATAATATTTTTCTTACAATGGGTAATTAAATTAAGTATTTTTCAACATTTTTAAAATAATGCCTCATTTTGGCAATTCGACGATGGAAAAAAAATTGAAAATTGAAAATTCAATTTCGAAATTATATTGAAACATTGAGGACTTGAATTTCCGACTCGTAAATCTCAATTTTAAATTTTTTAGTCTCAAATTGAGACTTCCGAGACTCTCAGTTTTCAAAATTCGAGATTTTGGATTTTTAATTGATAACTCGCAAAATAATTGTACTTAATTTTTCTAATTATTGCCATCGTCGGAAATAGTATTTTGCCGTAATGCCTGATTAAAAAAAATATACGCGACCACCTGAAAAACCGTAAAACCATTAAACCCCACAAAATTGTCAAAACTTGAAAAAAAAAAAATCATATAGACTTAGAAGTGATAGAAAAAATTGCGCTGTCCCCAACAATGCAAAAAATGGTCCTCCAGGGCCTCCATCCCTCTCGCCATTACTCCAATTACCCTCCAATCCCCTCTAGAGAAGAAATCCCCCCAAAAATATTGGCCCTCAGACAAAATCGCCGAAGCCTCAGACAAGAATAACAGCCCCGTGATCGCAAATCCTTAATGCGTGTACGCGAGAGTTAAGACTAAGTCTGGCGGAAATAGTTAGACTGAGGCAGTCACCTTAGAGAGCGACAGTAGAGGGAGAGGGGGCTAAGAAGCCTCCAAGATGATCCAGAGTAGCCGAGGGTGACAACAATTCCGACGATCCGCTCTTCCGTCGAAAATCCCCCCAAATCCCGAGGAGAAAAAAATCCCCAAAAACCGGGACTAACCAGGAAAAATTCCAGAATCTCCGGCCCTCGCTGCGTCTGTCACCCCAGATTTTCATCCCCCCAGAACAAACAAAAAATAAATAATCAAATGAAAACCGAAAACCGAAAACATTCAACCGACGTCTACACACGATCCGAACGTTACGACTTCGAAAGGGCGGGTGGGGGCCGGCGGGGGGTGGTAGGGGCCGCGGGGTGGGTCGGGGAGGGGGTGAGACACAGAAAGCCCAAGTGTCGAGTTTACGGTGGGGTATGCGCATCGCATTAGACCGATGACGCGCGTTCGCGCAGCGTGGGTGTTAGTACTGGTGAGGGCGCCAGCCGGCTCGCTCCGCTCAAAACTAACCCGACCATTATCTCCACCCCGTGCTTTAGCAACCCTCGTACCGTTCGCCCCACCGCGCCCGACTGTGTTATATCCCAGGGTGGTGCGGACCGAATGTGCCACCTCTATCCCCCCAATACCGGAGGAGCACCATCGACGCTGCTCCAGCACCTTCAGCTGCAGACTCAACGTTAAAGGCTGACCATTCGTTTCTCAACGCCAAAAAAAGGAAAAAGAAAATTCAACTAAAAAATTCTAATTCAAGACAACAAAGAGAAGAAGAGAAAAAAAAAAGAGCTAAACTAGAAAAATCTCGAGGAAGAATTTACATACTTGGCTACAATATATTTTCTCCCATTACTTTCCCGATTGAAACGCGACCGGCTGGAGAGGAGAACGCAAGTACCATTCGAGTATTAATCGCACACAATTAGCGGAGGAAAAAAAAATAATAATCCACGGGAGCGAGTGAATGAGTACGAGAGAGAGAGAGAGAGAGAGAGAGAGAGAGAGAGAGAGAGAGAGAGAGAGAGAGCGAGGGCGAGAGAAAGAGGGAGAGCGAGAGAGAGAGCAAGCGGGAACCACGACAGTGCCATTTTTTAATAATATTGTCATTTTGACTTTTCTTTTTACGTTAGTTTGTGTTCTTTCTACGAGGAAAGAATTTTTAATCGAACATTCCGATCTATCCCGGAAGTGCCTGACAAGGATTAATTGAGAGATATTTTAATGAGAGGTGAATTGATAATTTGTATATCACTGAATCCGGTGATATTCTCACGCCGGGCCTAATTAATTCTACATCACTGGTGATCGCTCAACGCCAAGTAAAATTGTTATTAATTGTCATTTGGTCGATCGGAGAATGTCAAAATCACGATAAATTGAATTACTGAAGTGGAGTTGTGAAAACAGCCGGGGAACAACTGGAATTTTTCCTTTAAAGAAAGGGGGGGGGGGTATATTGAGATTTGTGAAGTGACAGAAGTGAGATATCGCGAGTGACTGCCGAGTTTGTACTCGACGAATGCACAAAGCAAGTCCCAGTGAGTGAATTGAACGTCAACGAGGGAATAGTGTAAAGATAGGCGAGCCGATAGTCGTAGAAAAATTGGGAGACAGTGACGAGGGCGTGAGAGCAAGTTGAAAGAAGAGAAAATTTTTTTTTTTACAAACAGTTGGGAAAATGAAATTCAAGTGCTGATGAAATTTCTAATGAGCGAGTAGAGGACGGCCAAAGACTTGCGGATAATTGGCCAATAAAAAATTGCAATTACACCGGCCGAAGTAATCGGCAATTAACGACAAAGGGATTATTAATCATTGGGTGACGTCATAAAGTGGGTAAAAACGGCATCGAGAATAGTGAGTCAAAGCTGGCGGAGGAGGAGACGGAGGAGGATAGAACCAATTCCCCTGTTTGTACATGAAACTCTATTGGTACCGTTGATAACGATAATTATTACAATTACGGGGCTCATTAATAATACAATAACTGCGGCACTTTGTAATAGTGCACGTCAACGATTATTCATCGCAGCAACGTCAAATCATCGACACCGGCTAGCGCAATATTGCGCACTCACAGCATCTGTCACGATTTGTACGTAAGAGCAAAAAAAAAAATAAACTATAATTAAAATTGTGACATTGAAAATCGATAGAAGTGAATAATCAATTGCTCCGGTGGAACAATTGACTGAGTGATTGATTGATCATTTTTTTATTTCTTTCTTTTTTTTTTTTCTTATTTTTTCTATTGATTGTTGAGCACAAATTTTTCTCACGCATCTATGATTTTTATTCAAACGTGTAAACATATTTTTTATGCACTTTTGAGACACCTGTTGATTACACCAGAATTCAACCTACTGTACTTTTCGACCTGTAATTCAACTCGGATACGATACGAGAGAGGAGCCATTTAGTTCGGGCTAATTATCTCTGTTTGACATTCTCTTTATTCTCCAATCCAAACAGAGTGAACAAAAAAAAAAAAAGAAAAAGTAAACATTATTACTATTGTTAATTGTTGCCGGGAAAATTCACTCAGTGTCGCTGTTATCTCTGCCGAATGAAGTTCAATTCTCGTGGATTTCGAATCACCTGAGAGACAAACATTTCCTATTTTTATAATTTGCCTCTGACAACTCGACTCTGACAATTCAATTCAGATAAAAACAATTAAAAAATCCACAACCTTTGTGAATGATAAGTAATAATAACAAAATCTCGAGACACCCACTGTATTTTTCCAGCACATTTTACACCTTCACAAGCACATTTATATTGTTATTCCCCCCCCCCCCCCCAGAATTTTAATACAATGATAAACCAACAAAAAGCACCATGCAAGCCTTAGCATGTAAGCGCACACTGCACGTAACTAAAAAAAAAAAGAAAATGTACCTATTGATAAAACAAATAATTTGTATTAATGAGTAATGAACTGGCAAAACGAGTTAAATTGAGAGAACAAAGAGGAACATTGGATAATGAGTATCGAAAAAAAAATAGAATTAATTTCAATAATGTATACACGCACAGATATAATTTATATTATTAAATATAAATGGGCATATATATTTATATAATTAGATGCCGTCCATGAGAAAAATGCCTAGATGAGATTGATATACGTGATAACTGTTGATTACATACATAGATTAATAGATTTAATAGATATATTTGTACGTAATTTACATTATTAACGTAATTTTGTGGTACTGACAGGTGACAAATATTGACAAAATCAATAATAGTTGTGATTAGTTGTGATAAAATTGTAGATTTTCAAGTTTTTGGAGAATGTTGAGGATATCATAGGTGAGGTGAGAGAGAATTTAAGTATTACAGACGGTGGATTACATTTTGCGCGTGGGTGGAGATGGTGAAACGGACAAGGGCTGAGTACAGAAGTTTTGTGAGTTGCGCGTGAAAGGGATAGAAGTGGCAGGGGATTGGGTTGGTTGGGCGGGGG
>JAPYZM010002556.1:0-25300 GCA_030522845.1 Psyttalia concolor
GAAAATACAGGAAAAGTTAAACGTAAGTTATATTTTGGTAAATGTAGTTTATGAAAACAACAACGGAAATTAAACCTTCACACTCGTCGTAGATTAGGTCAATAAACTTAATTTAATTAGAGCCGCTGTAAATTATTTACAAACAAAGCACCATTTACCGTTCCCAAACCGTACTTCCTCATTTATTTATCCATAATTTACGTTGATAAACATTCTTGTGCTACTTCAGGCCATGAAATATGCCCGTGGCAGAAGCAATAATTTACTAAAAATTATTTTTTGTTTAATGCACGGAAAGCAAGTGTTATTAGCCATTAATTGCAAACATGGTATATTCTCTGTGTCCATCAGAAATTTAATATCTAGAGTATCGAGCGTAAAATAAAATAGTAAAAACTAAAAGTCATTAACTTCCTTAGCCCTCCCCAAATGTAATCGAAATAGTCCTAACAATGCTACAGAACGACCGTAAAAATGATTGAATTTGTTACTTGGTTCCTTCCTCCCCTTGCCCAATCGAAAATAACGACTGATTTCAACCCGAGATAGCTCACCGCAGACACCTGGTGCCCCCCATTACTTCCACCTCTGTCCCCCCACGCGTCTCAGAAAATTCCCACATCGCGATCGGCCGCAGCGCACACACGAACCAACGGGAGGGGTTAAGTTTTGTTACACTCCAACACCTCGTTCGCTTTCATACGCACCGTTGCTAATGCATTGCTATATTGACGCAATACTCAGTCGTGTCTGTACACCCTATCCGTGCAGAACAATGGGGGCCCTGCGGTGATGGAGAATAAACCCCGGGTCCTTTCTCCCCGCGCGTCGCCGCCGCCGCCCCCTCTCCCTCTCATAGTGGCAACACGCGAGAAGTGGAAACCCAGTGTTCCAAGCGGAGGAAAGAGGGATGAACGCCGGGGGTTGAAAGCACTGTTCCGAGTATTTGACGCGTTTGTTCGACACTCGAAACAACGCAACTATCCACTCGACGTTCTACGCGAGAATGAGTACGGGGGGCTTTTGCAAAGGACCCGTCGAAACCTCGAGGATACAGTGGTCTCCCGGGTCGAGTCATTCCATCTAGCAGCTAGCATTTGGTTAGAACTCAAGCATTCTCGACGATATTCCACTCGTTCCGCTAGGTCTGACCCAAAGACACACGAAATGCATTTACCCAGTGTCCCGGTTTCATCTGTTTTTGAATTTCAAGCAAATTTCCGGGGTTTTTAATTTTTACTGGCGACAGAAAGACTAGATACAATGATATTCAGTATCTTGATAAGGAGTTTTGTTATTTATTTTTCATTACGTTTTCAAAATTTGGACCTTTCAATTGCAAAATTTTTTGAATTCCGTGAAATAGGAGGAATTCAATACGAGCAAATTTTCTGATAGAGGAGAACTATTAATTTTGTATATAAAGTCCTTTTCAATTATTATTCGACACATTTTTTTTCAGTTCTGAATATTAAACAATATTGTAAAATAAAAAATGTAATCTAATACTCATTGAGAACATTTTTTTTTCACTTTAGGCGGCTGAAGGACGAACGAGCAGAAAACAATCAATTTTGATTCTCCATTTACGGGTTTTTCAAATTTTCCTCATCCAGTTGAGCAGGACAATCCAAAAACTGAGTCCACCCAAAAGGGTAACGTAGCCAGACCGAAGGGTAGCGCCGCTTTAACGTCTCCATCTGTGCCACTAAAGGTGCGTCAAATTTGTGAACATAAAAGTTTTTAAAGAGCTGACTAAAGAAGACCTCAAGGATCTTCAACGATATTCCACACAATTCGGTTTGACCCAGAGACACCTGAAACACATTTACGACCCAGTGTCCCGGTTTCACTCAGTGGAATTTTTCTCCTAATTTTTCACGCTCCTAGTTACCTATTTTTCGGAGAATCGCGACGAGGGGTCTGAGACGAATGGTCAAAGGCATCGAAGGAATAGCAATTGCTTCCGCAGACCCCCTGGATCAGCCCGAAACAGCGGCGACAAGAGGATGGAAAGGAACACTTTCTCCTGGCCCCCTGCAGATTCTCAACGCACGGTAGCTAAAATACCCCCAGGAAACCCTAGAGCCATTACGCTTCTTTCCACAATGAATCCCTATTTACATGCCTGTCAATGGGATATTTATGCTGGCTGATATTGCGTTACCGAGCGAGTAATTGAAAAATTTTCCGATATAACCGTACCACCAATCCTGTCGCTCGCTGTATGGCCCGCGGCATCTACTTCCGTTCGCGCTGGTTTTGTATATCTGTAGGTTGAGTGAGGTTACTTTTTTTATTTCCTTGGTGACTTTATCCAGGATGATATATATTTTCCTTGTGCCTTCGTCATTGCTCCGTCTTATTTTTCTTCGCGCATACTGGTTGCTTTGGTGAGCAAAAAATTGCGGTGGGAATGCAGGGCAAGGGGATTTAGGGGGGAATTTTCGGCGGAAAAGGGAAAGTTTACCACACAGGTTGGAATCCATTAGGTTCCTCGTCATCGGTAGATTTTATGTTTGCTTGGAAATGGCTTAGAATTCTAGGTTTACTTTGAAACTCAAAATACCCGCTGAGTTGTCCCGAAATGTCTCAATTCCCAGCGACAAAAGTCCTTAAAATTTCACCGACAACAATAAATAAAATAATAAATGGCTAATTTCAAGCAGTGTTCCAGAAACTTCAGCCAAGAATTTTCAACATTATAAGCTAACAAAATAATTTCTCAAATAAGACACCAGGTGTTCTCATTAAAAATCTCCCGAAATAATCTAAGCAACTGAAATATCAATTAAGATGATAAATGCGTCTTTCTGACGCGTTCGTTGAAACAAATGGAAACATTTCTCCCGTTGATAAAACTTGGGGCGCCTGTGGATCTCGCCCCGACGTCCCGTGGAAAATGGATTCCTTGTATATATGAGAGATGGTTTATACAGAGAAGCCGGGGGAGAAATGGAGAAAGAGAGCGCGAAAAAATAGAATTGCGAGGGAGAGAACGCTTTCGCTATCTGGGTTGTACCTTTTATTGGCTGATCCACTCATCCTCGTGATAGAATCCGGCGCACGAGTCCGATTTTACTCCCTGTAACCTCCACCCACCCCCATCCCTCTCCCGCCACCACCCCTGGTTTATTGGTGGACCCGATCATCCCTTTGTGAAAGCCCATTGTGAGCGTTGGTCCACGTAAACGAAATTGCTGAGGGGTTTTTCTATCGTTGGGACTTGAATACAAAGCGATAGTATTTGGGCGTGACTGGCTGGACGATCTGCCACGGTCTTGCCCCCGTTTTCACGCTATAGTTGACGAAAAACTGACCCCTCGCAGACTTTTTCTTGCACTCGATATACTGATACGCGTGCACTGAAAGAAAACACTTCTAGTGACAAAGAAATTTAGCAATTTATTGAGTAAAAAAATCTCCTGATCGATAATTTTGTTCTTACGTTGGGATAATCCCTTGAGAGAATAAGATTCTCGTATTGCGAGAGGAATTCTGAATAATAAATATTAGTCATTTGATAATATTCAATATTCTCGTATCATGAAGGAGATTACAATACACATTATTTTAGTGTTATTTGCGGCGAATGGAATAATACTCAAAAGAGTATTTCCATTTGATAATCAATATTGCCCACTTCCAGCATTTACCGGAAACTGTAGGGGTTTAAATTTAAATGAAGTCTCTCGCATTGAGACCGTCAGATAATTATTTTGTTTGTCGTGGGATTATTTTCTACTAACTATCGAAACAAATAAGTTATGCCTCTTTTAATTCATTTATATAATCTTGACAGTTACAGTTTTCCCGAATGTTGGCACTATTCTCTCACGTTTGGAGAAGGATATAAAATTGATAAATTTGTGATGATTTAAATCAAATAAAAACTCACTGGATCACTTTCATAGAAAATTTAGTTGAGGAAGTTTTACAATTTTTTCCTTAAATCGCTCGAACAATTTGGAAATTCTTTTAAGACTTCTTCCTTTTAGTATAAGAAAGAAACAATTAATTCGAATATTTTATATGACACGACAATATATTCTTCTACCAAAATCCTTGTAAATCTTCTTTGTCCCGAATAGTTTTTTCTTCCAGTGCAATTTTCTAATGTTTTTGGATGGGAATGGGGGGCCGAGGAGATTTAGCGAGAAGGGAACCAAAATATATTCTATCCGCGTGTTATTGGATGGGATTTTTCCCATTTATTTCAGCCTCAGAATTCCACTGTGACGAATTTAATAGATAGACGTCGTTATAGCGCCTGTCGAAAAGGAATCCGGGGTGATTAGGATACACTAATTGCTGGTACTTGGCTGTTGGTTTTATTGGCAATTTTATGAGGGCTTATTTATGGACTTGTGGATACTGCAGGCATTTATCTCCATGGCACTCGATGTACTTGAATGGAACAGAAATTAAGTGGAAAATATATTTTAACATAAACCACACACTATTATTGTCATTATTATTGGAGAGTATTGATTGTTTAATTGCGTTTACTGAGCGCGAAGAGAATATGAGAATATATGACAAGTGTTTTATGGGAAAAGTAAAGGTATCATAAAGATCCCGTGTTATGTAAGTCGATTAGTCGAAGGTTTACTCGAGTGAGCATTGGCGCGATGCAATAATTGACTTTTAGAGAATGCATTTAATTTATATTACCTATCATTCGCTCTTCCATTTTTTACTGCGACTTCAAAGCGCCAAAAATGATCTATACATCTATTTCTGAATATTGAACGTAATAATTTCATGAATATAGTTATCAAGAATAATTAAATAAATTCGGTCGACTTGAAAAAATCAGAATAATATTAATAGGACTGCAAAAATTAAGGATCTCTCAAATCTCAATTTCCTCCAATGCAAATAAATTTTGCTGATGACTTCAGATATAATGGATCTGTTTTTCAATTGATTCTGTACTTTTTGAGGAAATACAAGTTATCGGAATGAAAGTTGAACGGTCTCTTTATGTGTTTCGCATAAACTCTGGTAACATGGAAATATTATATCTCGCAGTTGTATAGAAAACTTCTAGATACAGGCTGTATCCGCGGCTCATATTTTATTCGCCCTCTCCGGGACAGAATTTTATTTGATTGGTAGCACTCAAATGCCCGTGTATTTTCTGCTGATAAAATGAATCGTAAAAGAAATAGCAGAAGTCATTCAGTTGTTTTTTTATGTTTTCCATTCGCGATAAAGTTTTGTGGCTTTCCACTGTCGGTTCCTCATTTAAGATAATGGAGAATTGATTTCACCAGGCTCATCCTTTGTTCGAGTATAATATTTAATTAACCCATATTTGATTTACAGTTTCATAGTCTATCGAATCTAACCGCATCCCTTTTGTCCACAAAGGACGTATCAACAATCATAACAAAGCGGAAACTTGTTTGCCAGAAGATTCGTGGTCATTGGAGAATAATATTCATTACTGAAGCCTGCGGTTACCTTGTTATGAAGTTGCCTCGGCTTTCATTACGGATGGGAGCAGACAGAATGTTTGTCGCGTTGAGGAGCAAGAAGAGGGACAAAAAATGGCAACATCTAATGGTGTTGCATCTGCACCAAAGCTCAGGAGAGAAACAATCATTAAAAACTTTACCGTTGAATAAATTTCATCTGCAAATGGAAAGAAAATGTCGTTTGAATCACAGAAAATTCATTTCACTAACTTTTCCATTTATTTTGCCGGGATAAATAACATAATTGGGGAGGGAGGGTTCTATTAAATACCTCTGCCAGTAATTTCTGATAGGCTATTAGAAAATTACCTCTGATATTTGGTGAATGAAACTTGTAATTTAATGACTAGCAAACAATAATACAACTCGATACCCTTATATTTTTATGCCTCAATTCATTAATTAATTGGTGAGAAATCTAGAATAAATTGAAGGAGAAATGAAAATTAATTTCACTCTGGCATGAAAATTATTCTGACCTAGACCCACAAATTTTCTAGCCCCTGTTCTATATTTTTCCTTGTGGTTTATTCAAGACTAAAAAAACCTCGACCTCATAAAATTCTCTCACCTTATTAATTTTCTAAAAATTTCCACCACAAAACGAGCTCTAAAAAATGTTTTAAATTATAGGAGACAGGAATCACGTGGGCGTTCCATTTACGGAATGAGTCTTCCTCACGAGAAAAAGAAAAACCTGGAAATAAATGGAAAAAAAGCCACATGACGCCCCGAGATCATGCAAGGACTGTCTTTGTCTCAAGGCGAAGGTATCACGCAAGTGAGTAATACGAGAGGACCCGAGTCCCATGAATCAGAATCAGGGGGAGTCCAACGGGTATGAATGACACACCATTTATATAACGCACTTTTCCACCTTACCTCTGCCTCAAGACTACCCGTCCAGTCGTCTCTGCTTCTCATTCACCGTCTTTCGCACACCCTCGCACCGATCATCAAGTAAAATGTGCGACGAATAAAATATCGCGCGTGGAGCATTAAACGACATGACAGTGAGTCCTCATCCTCGATTTTTGTCGTGAGTTTTCTTTTTTGCATGTCGAATAAAAATCAGTGTGCGTGGGATAAGAAGCCGGAAATATTGCGGTGCGGTAACTCACGCATGTCCTCCTTCGTTGCTATTGTTGAGGCGACGCTCACTTCTCACTTTTATCTCATTTTTTTGGGACAATTGAAAATTTAAGTTGATATTGTCTGCGGATGTTGAACAAAGGGACTGTTTGTAACCCGGAATTTATGAGCAAGCGTAGGGAAAGAAAAGGCACAGTTTTATGTTTTATGGGTATACTTCAATTTGAATGTAACAATATAATAATATTTATACGACCCTCACATCACGTATTGAGCTGGTTATTCTTAAAAAAAGACGTCTAATTATGATCTCCCACGATCATCAAAATTATCAGAATATTTTCCGATAGCTTCGTTGCAAACAAAAGCAAGTGTCAAGTGTCATTGGCCAAAAATCCGGACTGTGAAGCCTGGCAGATTTTTCCGCAAAATTTGACACTTCCGTACGCTTCCAGGGAAGCTTCAGGCAAATATTGTGATTAATTTTGATGATCGGAGGATGTTCAGCGAAGAATTTTCCGTGACTGAATTTGGGCCAAACGGAGCCCAATATTGGAGAGCGGAACTGGACAAACTATTCAGTTGGTTAGAATCAAGTGAGAAGCTACTATGCAATTATCGGATGCAATTTCCGAAAGAAAAAAATTCATAAAAGACAACAATCGGAAAAGAGGGATTTCACATACTGCGCAGTATCGGCTGAACTACAGTCACGAAAATTTCCCATTAAAATCGACAAAATTAATTGACAATAATTGTGTATCCATAATATTGGAACATAAATTTTAAAATTTCAAGAATTTGAATCTTATTATAACTAATTTGTGCCGCTACTTCCCCTTAATATTCAAATTAACGACATCAAAAATGACGTAAATTAGGGGGAGAAAATATATTAACATGAAACACTACTATTACTTATTAATGACACTAGTAATTAACAACGACGTTTGAATCCCCCACATATCCTCCCGTGAGAATTCTTCCATTTACCTCAATCATAAACAAAAAGACAAAGCAATAATTTTGCAAAACGAGAAGAAATTGCTCGAGTTTCCCGTTTATATTTTATTGTCTAGGCAACTCTATTAATTTACTCGTTCCCCTATCCCGAAACATTCGCACTACACCCACCGGCTGTGTACCTATCCCTCAAAATGAAAATCCTGTATTGTATCTGCAAACACTCCACGCGTTCTAATCCTGAACTACAGCCTGAACTCACCATTCAACATGCGCAAATATTCCACTATTAGCCTCGTCCGGCATTTGCTCCTGTCCATAACCCCGCGAACTCCATAGGGCAATGACTGATGAATTTAAATAGTCAGGAGTCGAGTGACCGGAGGAATGGCAAGGTGAAGAGCCAGACGTATTTTCTCAAAGGAAAGGAGATTTCTGCCCACCGCTATGTCAAAGAGAGTGCTGCAGAGCCTTCGGAGTCTCCCAGGCGACTCTACCCCTCTATTTTTTACATCGCTCCCTCCAGATTTTCCCGAGTACAGGCTGAATTAATCATCAACTGCTTTGTACTTTCCAGAAAAATCTCAACTCTCGAGAGCTGAGTGAATTTGCCTCATCACATCCCTGAACAAAATATCCATCCTAAACTCGGATTTCACGGAAAGAAAAAAAGAGGCCGCAGGGACACCGGAATGCGGATGATTTTATGTCAACGAGAACGAACGCGCGCTTCTCTTTCTGCGCGCCAATGAAAGACGAATTGTGAGTGGAAAGGAGTATAAATCGTGATCAATGAGCAGTGAGGATAGAGTGCGACAGATCTTAGGCTTCCACTATCGAGAGGTTCGTTTCGATTCGATAAATGTTCATTGGGGGGATTCAATCAAAGAGTATTTGTTTTTGTCGAATAAAGGATGATTAAGTTGCCACTCAGTTTAATAAGCGCAATCTTACAAATCGTAACTTTTTTTTTATTTGTAAGGACATCTATTTTCATTAATTTCTGATGGAGTCAAACTACCACATGTACGCATCGCCCCTGATTATTGTCAATGGTAGAAATATCCGAATGTATCAAAACTGATGCATTGAAAAGAAAAAAAAACAATCGAAATAAAAATCATAACAGCCAAGAGCTTTCCATCATGATCATCCCCCCGACAAAAGCAAAATAAAAATCGTAACAATATGAAGCTCTTTTATGAATACCAAATAGATTCAGCTCACAAAAACTGCATTAGTCTTTACACCAGAAAAAAAAAACCATCCATCCCAAATGAAAAATCCTTCAGTGAATATTCGCATTTATTATCTTTTTACTCCTGGAAATTCCCGAGATATATGCAAACACGAGAGTGAAGTCGTTAACGAGGCGTAATAAAAAATGCAGTGCACCCCTCGAGGATCTACTTGTTTATTAACAACTGACGTTAATGCGTCAAAGGCTCGCAGCTCATTCGGGAAACTTTTTAATTTGCCCCCTTTTTGTTTTGCCGTCTACTCCCGTCGCGCGTCTTTTCTTTTCCGGCAAAAAAGAAAAATCCTAACCTCCATTTTCCCACTGAAAATTCCACTTTGCCCACAGGCTTCGGAAGAAGGAATCCACCCCTGCCATTCACCCTGTTACATTTGCGGTGAGCGAGGCAGCGAGAAAGCTGTATAATGCTCAATGTACTCCAACAGCACTAAAAGTTCATCCTGGCTTAGGCACTAGTTTTTATTAACTCGTCGAGCTAACCTCCGGATTTTTATCCTATCGTCCGTATTCCCCTGGGTTTTGTAAACCTAAAGAGTTGAGTGGGCTGTTACGATTTGACCCTTTTACATTACACTTCTTTTTTTACTTGGGCTTTGAAAAAAAAAAATAATAGAAATTACGGAATAATTCACGAAGTCCACAAAGAGTATTCTGAAAACATCCATTGGATTCTCGGGTTCATTAACGAATAAAGTTCAAAATTGTCACGTATTTTTTCTTGAACAAGATATATCACGTAATCAAAGTTCTAAAACGAGAAAGAAATCTCGACCTAACTCGACGACATGAATTAATGTAAAAGACATCGTTTCCAGTCTTGAAAATACTTGAAAATTCTCTCCTAGCTTCTATATCCAAACTCTTTTTCTCTCATCTGCTGCCACCGACCCTCCCCCCCCCCTCCCCCTGCGAGTGTGTTATAAATTTTTTTAATACCATGTAAATATGCATTTTTCAGTATCTCCATTCTGTTTCCTTTGCCCTCATTACCATGCCTTTTTGAAACATCAAAAGACAGAGGAGCTCTCCCGCCACTTTCGTCCATTCCGGTTCAACCCCTTGTGCGCACCACTGCCTAAAATCCTCCCAGTCGCCCCCTTCTCCACCCCTCGCCGGCATTTTCCGCTTTACATTTAAATAATTACAATCCTGGTGTCGTTTAGTCAACGATAATTTATAGGTGCGATTTGCACCGCCTCAAACGTCATGCCAGCCCCCAACGAGTGCAATGCGCCGTGGCAAATTCCACTTTTTCAGTCTTTCGTTAACTGCTCTCCCTCATTCACTCTCTCTCTCTCTCTATTGCTTCCCTCTTTGATGGCTATGACTGAGCTTACACGCCTGCGTGCGTGTAGATTGCACGATTCGTTCCTTCACTGTTCAACGCTTAAGCAGGACCCTAACCCCCTCCTCCTTCTATCCCCCCCCCCCCTTCTAGTTCCCATCGGTTACTGTAAAGACGATCATAGTCCGTGATTCGTGCCCATGATGCGTTCACGGTGGATCTGCTTTAAGTCCCTTCCACGTGCAGCGCCACGCCATTTTCCTCTTCACCTCTCTGATCATAGACCCTACCCCGCTCGTTATATGCGATTGCATCTGATGCTCACCCCTGTCGTTAGTTTTCCTGTCAGTGCAGATTTGTCTTTTTTCCCCTCTCTCTCTCTCTGTCGTTTGGTCTTTTAGGAACTTTTTGAAGGGGAATTGGCGTTGTTCACCATTGTCTTGCACTCATCGATTTTTCTAGTCATGACGGAACTTCTGGTTTTTTTGCCCCATTGCATTTTTCAGATCGTTTCGGGGTGAGGCGAATGGGGTCATTCCGATGGTTGGATGGGAGTCATTGGATTGGTTAGAGAGGTGAACTGTAGAGTATATTTCATGATGGAAAAACATCGCGAGCCGGCGTGCGTTGGTGAGGATTCATACACTTGTGAAAAACAGTTTTTTAGAAGTACGTGGCCACTTCTAGCAAGGAACTCATGAATAGAAATTTGACAGGAATGTTATCACTTAATGGGATTATTAATTAATATTAATTAATTAACAACTTTACTTGTTAAAGTTTGTACTGGTTTCGAAGACAAAGACCATTTTCTTATAATCAGAATGGGATTTGCTTAATCAAGTCACGTTTTATGGAATTAGGCGAAAAGATATTTTGTTGTTGTAAATCAACTACTCCTTATTTTTTCAACAAGTAGGCAATTGGTCTTTTTTAATAATTTTTTTTTTGTGTTAACCTCTTTGTACAAGCAAAGATGTCCTTCAAAAATTTTTTACTCTGTTATGAATATTTTACGCGAGTTATTCAATATTAATATATCAGCCACGTGATTTTTTATTTCTTAATTAAGGTGAGATTATTCTCCATCATATTTGAATACATTATTTCGGTAATCATGGAGCTTATCCCTTCAGTTATATATGACAGCATCTGACGCTCACCCCTGTCGTTAGTTTTCCTGTCAGTGCAGGATAACATACTTTCTCATTTTCTTTCTCTGTTTTTCGAAACCTTTCTTTAGAGGGTGGAATTATCTTTGTTCACCATTGTCTTGCCGTCATCGATTTTTTTGGGTATGGTAGAGCTTTTGCCTTTTTACTAGATCACATTTGTCAGATGGCTTCGGTGGAAGGTAAATCGGGTCATTCCGATGTTTGGGGGGGGGGGGGGGGGGGGGGAGGGGTTGTTCGTGGGGGGGGGGGGGGGAGGGGGGGAAACTGCGTTTTTCAGTTTTTTTTTTTGCGCTCCGGAGTGATTGATTGTTTTGAAAGGAGGTGATTAATGAGTTAGGTCTGAAATGAGGAATTTGAGGTGTTTGAAGATTTTTTGGAGGGGAGAGCTTTTGGGAGAATTCGATCGTCGAAATCTCCCGATGGTTTTCTTGGACTCACCCCCTTCGGGCGTGTGGGAAAGAGAATTTTCGGAAAATTCCTTGAATTCGTGACGAGAGGTACGGGGAATTGGGTTAGAAGTTTAATGTAATTCCTGAGAGAATTCTACTTTTTTGAATCGCTAAAATAGGAGGCTTTTCGAAATTACGTGAATTTAGTTATGAATAAATCAATTTTCAAGAAGACAATGTTATTGAAATTTTCCAACTGTAACGCAACGGAGATTTTCAAGAAGGATCAGTTGATAGTAGTTAATCTAAATAAATTTTTGTAATTTCGGGAGTCTCGACTAGACAATTTTCGAACGCCAACTGAGATCGTAAGTCTCAAATAAAAAATGGTTGTTTTTCGTAGTCCAATGAGGAATCCCGCAAAGACATCTCTAACTGTCACCGACGAAGAATCCTCACTATTTTTCAATTTCCACCATTTAAAGCCCTCAATGGAAACGAATAAGAAGAAACATTGATAATGCCTGAAGCATGGAAGCGGAGAACGTGAAAACCTTCACAGTATTGAAGATGATTCATTAATATCGAATATCCATAATCCCACATAACATTTAATCACACGGGCTACACGAACCCTGTGGCTTACCGTTGCACCTTAGCCCATTTGCTATTCACTAGGCCATGTACGATGGCAGCGGGGCAATGCAATTCCGGATTAGCAAGAGGAGCCTGTGTGTAAGCAACACACACAGAGAGCGGAAGTAAATATTCCCGGAGAATTCGTTTTGCTCACGAGGTGTATTGTACTGTTACGATGGTTTTCCACGCTCTCGTGAGAGCACCCGGGGTTACTTCCATCTTTTTTTTTTTTCCACCACCCAGAGGCGTATGTACACAGGTAGTGCGGTTACGTTGGTAAAGCTCGGCTTCTATAAAATAGTGGATCGTTAAAGTCCATATGGACAATTCCCTGAATCGAGAAACATCGGGATGCCGCAGATCAAGAGCACACATGGCTTATTCATAAACCATTTTTGAGGTTCCTATTGGGTAAAGTAGTTTATCCTCTATTCGACGGATGAATAATTTATTTTGAGTTAAGATTATGACAGGTGGTTACTCTTGATCCGGAAAAGTTTCACAGAGTCCGGGTAACGCATGAAAATTTAATGAGGTTTAATAATTTATCGTTGTTAGTGCATAAAAACATTTTGAGCTGTTTGAAATGTCTCAGGAAAAATGGTCAAAGGAAATTGGGATCACCTGGTTACTCCGCGATTACTATCAAACTGATGGTGGAACTAAAATGGAGAAAAGTTAGTCACATGAATTTAATCTAGTCGCTAATTCAAATTAATTTATTCTAATAAAATGTGGGGATGTGTACTAGATTGAAGGGTTTTTGGAGTTATAACTCTTGATTTAAGCGGATCAATTGAGCTGGATTTATTCACAGCAAACGTGGTTAGTGTTGATACCTTGAGAGGGATAAGGGATTATCAGAAAAAGCGCGAAATTTGTCCTGCAATAAAGGACGACGATATATCGGCCACGCTGAACAATAGAATGAATCCACAAATATAAAATTAGCTTCGCTACATAAATTTTCATGGACATGAGTGGTAGTTAAAAATTGGTAATTTTATTCCCAAATGAAAAACATTTTAAATTTTTAATTTGATTTTCTTCCTCGAAAGCTGTACGCCTTGGCAATAGCTTTTACTGAAATGACAACCAAAATAAATTCTCCACGTAAACAGCAATATTTTCTCAGAATTTATAATCAATTTATTTATTTAACCTGACGATTGTGCGCATTGACAGAACATTAATAAGTCAACGAATCCCCAAAGTCCCGTAAACGGCGCATATTCCTCGAAGAAAATTACAGCAAACGCAAGTGTCACCCCCACAGCTGTGGAATGCTTATAATTTGTGACAAGAACACCCCAGGGCATTTGAGTTTGGTGGTGGTAGAGGCTATCCCTGATGGCGGTTGAGTCCTGCACGTTATACACCCGGGGACGTTGCCCGTCAGACCCACGGGACAAACGCAAAATAATCCGCCAAACACTTTTACATATTGCCCGACCGACCCCTCGCTACTCTCAACGCGTTTGTATTTGCATAACATCCCCCGTGGCGTGTCTTTCCCATTTCAACTAACAAAAGTGACTTGCCAGTCGTCTGGGGGCTCGGGGTTGAAAATTGTGGAAATATCAAACTGAATCCAATTTACTGAGAGACAAATGTACGTTGATGAAGTCAGTTTTAAAATACACTCGTCGCGTTTGTATACGTAATTGTATAACAAGAAATTTAATTTCTTGGGAGCTTTTCGGACGGTTTTATTGCATTTTTTGTTTCTCTCAAATTTAATATTTCTGGATTCGAGTCGGTGGGCTGTTGAAGTTCGTTGGGAAAACTGGGGTTTAGTTAACTGCTGGAAATAAATCGATGAATCATGTCGAGACCGAATAGTCAGCAGTGAAAAACGAGTGAAATATATCTTTCAATGAATATCCAAACGAGTTGAACAGTAAATCCTTAATTAATTTTATCTCAATGTTAAATTTTGTACAGATAAAAATACATTGCCAAACAGGAAGGCAAGATCTACCGAAATTTAACTCAGTTTTCAGGTAATCTCATTTATATTCAAAGAAATTCATGAATAATATGACATGTCTGGATGTAATTTTCCACTCCGATGAAATATTCGGATTACATTAAAATTCATTGCAGAATCGAAAACGAATTTTGATATAATTTAATAATTGAAGCCTGGAGCAAACTCATCTTTCCTCAATTTCCAATAATTTTCATTGTTTATTGTGAATCCGGACATAGTGGAAAAGCCGGTTAATTGACTCTCCCATTCTGACTCGACTTTATCGAACAATATATACATCGAATATTGTATCAATCCACAGCAGGTTTTTAGTACAGTTAAAATAATCCAATTTTATGCTCTCAACAATTCCAGACATTGCATATAAACAAGCAGAAAATAGAGGCCTGGAGAGTATTACTGGTCACTCCAGAGGCTTCTTCATAATTATCAGTAAAATTAATTTTCTACGGAAAGAGCAATATCGAATGAAATTCCATTTATTCTAAATTCTTTTTCTATTAACAGCATTGCAAATTCTTCGTCAATTCTTCGGAACATATTTCATCGATAACTTTTTTTTTTTATCAATGTTTTTGTAGCCTACGATTATTCAGCCAATCTAGACTTGAATAATAAATATTATTAAAAATCACGAGTTTTCAAACTTCGATACAGGAGTAAAATATTCTAATATATTTACATGCATGATTTCATTTGACCTAACAAAATCCCCACTACCATCGAAAATTAAATTTTGAAAATCGAAGCCGAATAATTTGATCTTTTTCTCCTCTCACTAATTACCATTATTTATTGTGAATTCAAACATCGCAAAATTAGTAACGCCGAATATAAAGGCTACTTTGGTTTAACTTTATATATAACAGACAATAACATACCATAAACAATATAAATAATGCATATAGAGTGGAATACATCATAAATCTCTGGAGATGTGGGCTTTTATTCGAGTTAAACAAAATTCGTTCTCATTGAATTTTACAACCGCTCATTATCAATATATCGTAAATTCATTCAGGAAAATCCATTGAAATTTGATGGATAGAGTATATTTCACTATCCAGAGATAATTCACAAGCGGAGAATATGATCAATCATTCGGTTTTTTACATTTCAGTTCAACGCAAATTTTAATGAGACGATTATGAAAAGACTAAATAAATTAAGAGGATAATTACCTCAATTTCGAAATAATTGAAATTAAAGTTCCGTTAAATTTGTAGGTAATTTCGAAATGAAGATAATCAATGAATCAAATCCCATAAAAACTGGTTACACTGGTGATTTGTCAAAATATTTTGGATCCTCCTCATATAAAAGGTCACCACGAAAAAGCACAAGTGACGGAATGACCAACGGGCAATAATTCCTAATTCTTCTCCCATAAAATCCGACGAGAAAGAAAAATGTCTCGATTCAGTCTGTGACAGTGATTCCCACGTGTGCACCTCGTTATCTCCAGAGGACGGTTCTCGTACTCCACTGTCTCTTTCGGTGCCATCTACCTGTGAAGTCTCACGGGAATGTCCAAGAATTTCGTAGAAAACGGTCAACGGCGTGTCGAGGGTTCAAAATATTGACTGGACTCGGTGGACCTGCCCCAACACCCCAGAATAGACTCACAGATATGACCCAGTGGGCTTAGTATATACGCGGTTTATCTTCTTTTTCCCTTTATACTTCCCGTCTCGTCTCTTTGCCTCCGGGGAAAACGAACCAACCCGTCAGGTTTTCGGTTGTGACGCACAGACATTATGGTATTTAGGAAAGAGTGGGCACGTGATGGGTGAGACGGAGAGAAACATTTTATTGCCTAAATATATTTTTACAAGAACCTCGCAATTTTGTTTCTATGTATTTTAAAAAATTTTCTATGGCGGGAAAATTAGAAAATTATTATATATTATACCTGCATAGGCTAGCCAATGAAGTAATCCGCGTGATTTTTCAATTTTGTAATTTTTAAACAAAAACTTTCAAAACGAAAAACTTTATAAAAATTCAAATTTCACATTATTTGGTATTTTCGGAAAATAAAAACCAATTAGAATTAATCTTCCTAGGCTATTCAATTTTTCCCAAATATTCCTCCATGAACGCTATTCTCAAGTATAGAATTTAGAAAAGATTTTTTGTTTAATTTCCATCAAAATAATTAAATTAAAATTTGCATAAAAAAGTCGCGTCTATCCATGGTTCAATAGGCTATTCGCAATTTTGCAGAGGGTGTAAAAATATTCATAGACTGTCTACAGTAATTTTTAAAATTTTTTTCTAGCCTTTTTGACCACAACATAAAAACGTTTTAAACTAGTTTTTAACAATGAGGGAGAATAGACACACAAACAGAGGAGTAAGCGAGACAGAGGCGGATTGCCAGGTATAAGCATCCTCGGTAAGAGTATAACGAGGTGCCCTCACACCCTCGTTAGCCTCTAAGCATAATTTCTATGAAATTATATTGTTTGAGGTGACTCAGTGAACGAGAGGTAAATGGGGCTCTTCGCGAAAAAGTGCTGACACATTGATATTAATCTGGGTGGGCCTAAATGGCTTGGGGTATTTCATGCTTCAGGAAATATGAGGAACAGATAATGGAGCGTCTGCTTAGTTTTCGAAAACAGACAAAATAAGTTATCTCCGGAGGATTAAAAATTACGGTTAAAATGTCAGATAAGAAATTTTTGATTGTGCAATTTTTTGATTCTTTTTTCTCTCTTTAGAAAAATGGACAGAATCTGATAATCAATTCCATTACGAGTTCGAAGATTTGGGCTAAATTTAGAGAATGCCCTATTTGATCTCATGTATGAGTAGTCACCTTAGGATTTATTTATTTATCTTCGTACTCCGTATTTAGGCCATCTGAAATTTCGTAACAAGTTTCTTCTTTCGTTAAAAAAAGCCCCACAGAGTTAAAATTTTCTCGATCTCGCCTGAACATTGTTAATCCTCCCAATGACTCCTAAAGCAAGCCGAATTTGAATTCCATTGATTCCCATTGCCGGAGAAGGCCAAATGCGAGTGAATAAAAAAAAGCCCTAAAACATGATAAAAAGAGCAAAACGACCATTGTTCTTCAACAACGCACGCATTCAACCAAAAACAAAAACTTGGAATAGCACTCTTTGCCTTTCAGCTCCTTCGACATGAAAAAATCGTTAGAGGGGTGAATAAGAACGAATTCCCCCTGATGATAATGGTCCCTGGTGCGGTAGGCAATACCCTTTTTATTTTTTGCCCTCAGTTGTTTTCAGAGAGAAGAAGAAAGATCGCGGCAGACCATTGTTTATATAGCCATAGCAGGTCCAAGAAAATGCGAGAAAAGCTTTCAGAGATTCTCAAATCATCGCAGCGAATTTGCTTAGAGGGAATTGAATTGAATTCCGTGAGCTCTCGCTCAAGTTTACATTCGTTGAGGATAATAAAACGTCGTAGAATAAACGAATGAGATATAAACATGAGATACAGACAGGGGAATCGTATGTTTGATTCACTGAGAAACTAATCCATAAATATCATTGCCAAGTATCTCGAGGGATCAAGTGAAAGCCGCTTGTTATTATTTATTACTCCAAATGTCTGACCAAAACGACTTCTGCCTTTGACTGGCGAATGCCTCCGGCTGTCTGCAATTATTTTATTGCATCGGGGGGTGTCTTGGTCCAGCAAACATCGCATTCTGCCCCCACCCCTCCCCTCCCTCTCCCATACAACTACCGTAACCCCTCCGTTGGACAAAAAATTCCACTAAAAGGCAACGGTCTCCTACTTGTATTACTCCGCTTCTTACGGTCTCTGCACTCGCTCCCGCCGAAAAATCCTCCCCTCATAATCCACGAACTTAACCGATCTTCGACGTGGAAAATCATTCGAGGGGCTCACCCTTACGCTACTTACAGCAGCGTGCAACACCAATTTTTTTCTGGCCGGGGAGTTAATGGCGTACGGGTGGAAAAATGATAAAAGGTCAGACATATCGATATTGCCATTTTTTTCAAATGTTGGAATGTTTCGCACGCGTCATTGCGCAGATGGGCGAAATAAATTGGTGACCGATTTTTCGCACTTGTTGGGTTTGAAAATTGGGGGAGAAATGAAAAAATATATGATCGAGCTTGTAAGAAAATTTGTCGCATTCGTCTATTGATGTTTTTTGGCAGAATCTTTTAGTCAATTCGGAATGAATTTCAGGGTTTGATGAGTAATTACTGGACGGACCATTACATTTTTGAATGGAGAGTGATATTGGATTGGATCTGGAGGTAGATATTTGGATGATATTATAAAATATCATATTTCTCAGTAAAAATTATTGCCTGCACTTTCAAAATATTCCATCATTCTCATTGTTATCTGGAGATAAAAATTGTTATTTCCTGGACAAATCTAGAATTGACTGATTTTGCAGTCTCTAACAAAATATAAGGAAATATTTTGTCAATAATTAGATTTTTATCTGAAAACTACAGCCGTAATTTTTCAACAGTATACAATAGTCATTCGAAAAATACCCGAAATAAAAACCAATTTCCCATGAAATCCCCCAACCCACATCCTTCTCCTCTCCCCTCCACCCATCCTCTTTCAGATCCAATGGAATTGTTGTAAATAATTACTGTCCGGTCGGTTGCCCAGCAGCACGCAAACTCAATTGCCATTAATAAATCATATAAACGAGCTTTTGATTACCCACACAGCTCTCTTTTCCCCATCGACTTCGGCATAAAATTGTCACTGTACTTAACCAAGCCCTGGATGTATAACCCGTCTCTGGAAAACGCTACCTGATCCAGTTGGGCCGCCAGCGGGGATCCGATATGTGCAAGTCCGCAAAAGTTTCTGCACGCAAACAGCATTTGTGAATCAGTGGCAGTAGATAGCGCACTCACGGGAAACATGCATTTACATTGGTAGCGTTATTCATAAAAAAAAAACAAATAAAAAGATGAGAAGTAATAAAAAAGTCGCCTGCAAATTAACTGCAATTTAATTCGTTATTTTTTTCGCGTGCATTTAACATTCAAAAATGCGTTAAAAATTCACTTGAAAAACGCAATTATCATTCAAATAAAAAAATGTCCCGATGTAAATGAAAATGAACGGTAATTTAAATTAACTTGAGATAAATTTATCAGTCTGATTTAAACTCACACCCGAATTGAATGAAAGAGGTTATTTAATGGACTAGTTGAACTGTAGTTTCTGATAAATCGAAACGTCTGGGGCTGAATTGTTCCCCTATTGTATTTCAATCTGAATGATTTCAAATTATTTGAAATAGACCAATTAATAACTTACTCAGAATAGTCAGGATAAATCAATGGGGCAATAAATTGAGGATAGAATAACCGCATTATTCAACGGGCATATTTGTTTTATCTCTGTCGTTTGTACCCTTATCGGATCTCTATTAGCGTTATTTTTACACCAGTGGAAACGGTAGCTCTCGGCGCATATCCCCGTCGTCGCGCATTATCCCGGGAAAAAGAACGAGCAGCCCCCAAGGGCTCACTAATGGCGTTGTCGCAACGAGTGAAACTGGATTCCACGCGAGTCGTGTATAGCACCCATACGCCCTATAACCCTTGCGTCATATTTCATTAGCACTCGGTTTATTCGCACCTTGTGCAATGAGTCAGTGGATTGAGATGGCCAAAAAACACCGACAAATAACTTATTTACCCATACAAAACAAACAAATAAAATATTTCAAATTGACCTTTTCAAAATTCAAAATTTTGTTTTATGTAATAACAAAGACTGGAATACACGACATTAAGTTGAAAAAAAAATTCTTACATTCAAGGCACTTGGCAACTGCTTCATAAATAATTACGTTGAAAAATATTGTTTATTTTGAGCCGATTTAAAACCACATTTTTCGATCAAGGATTACCAAAATTCGTCGTACGAGTCGAAAAGAGTTCCTTACAGATGATTCATAGGGTATTGATGGAATTAGAGACGCCTGTGAGATATCTCTTTCATGTGAGGAGTGAGAAATGATGAAATTCTGATTGATTTCGACGAAAAAAATAATGCATGAGAAAAATTTGAAACGTTGGGTTGATGAATGTTGATGAAGATGTTTGTGAGTATGTAGGATGGCCGGCGAAGGCAATTAAGCCTGGAGTTTTATTGAATGAAGATAAATAGAGGTTATACTTCAGATCATCAATATTTTAATAATAATACCATTAAAAAATCGTCAGGACTCTAGAGTCGATTTTAAATTTCACCAACTGGTAAGAAGAGCTTTCCGAATTGTTCTTGAACATTTGTTCAACTGTAGGGAAATTACTCTATCAGGAGTAAATAGGCGTTCTTGTATGAGTAATCGGCGGGACACATTGACAAATTTCTACTTCGCTGGCTTTCCGGCAGGCCGGCATTATGAGAACATTCCTCAGGATCGTTATTTCAGAATCCCTAGGAATCACAAAAATAAAACTGGAGGAGTGCAGAACGTACATTTCGGGTAAGAACGAACGATGTAAACAAGGTTCGATCAGGCGTCATCCAGGATTGCCAAAGACTGGTGGAGCCTCGACATACAAGATTGAATCAAGCTTGAACGAACATTGAAAAATAAATATGTTTCCAAGGTTGGAGATCCCACCGTTGAGCCTTAAGTATCGAGCTTTGATCCAATCTTGGAAAATAAATGGATGATAAATGGACAGTAAATATATATAAATAAATAAGTGCCCTAAACCCTTTTCTTTGGCTGCATTCTTACAATGGATCTAAGACCACTGAGAATTATTCGTCAGGTTGTGAAAAGAAATAGCGTAAGAATCTGATATCAAATGATGATTCAGAATTAGTTTATTAAGTGTAATCGTTAGTCATACCTCAAGAATAAGACACTTTATATTCTTCGCTCCGTGGAAATAACCCACAAAGGTTATCCACTTATCAATTTAAAAAATGCAAATTCTCATTTAATGTGGAATAAAATTATTGGGTAAACTCCAATGATTCAAATGACCACATCCATCCATCTTTTTTCAATAAAACCCTGAGTTTCTATGGAAGCCGGTAAATAAATCACATCTACCCATAAACATCTCCATCAACTTTCCTCTTCCCGACATTTCCAATAACTCACTTACAGAAATTCTTTCCCCCAAAATCAATCAAAATTTCATAATTCTTCACTCATCACCAAATATAAATGCCTCATGAGCACTGCCTGTGTTCACAAATGGCCTAAATCATCTCCAAAATCATGTCATGAAAAACCAAATAATACTTACAAAAATTTTTGTCAATTTTGTTTCCCTTATGACCTTTCCATGAAATTTATTTGAATGCTGAACTCGAAATTAAATCTCCATCTACCGCTCAAATCGCCCTAAACCTGACGTCTTAGAGAATAACAGTCACAATTTTTTAACGATAAATATTCACCCCAATGATCGATGCATAAAAATTGAAATTACTATATATCCAACCCGCCGTCTACCTGTACTATTCTGAAAATTAAAATACAAAACATTTTTAAAAACATGCAGCCCAGAAATGCTTCCCTAATCGCCTTCAATCCCAATCCCTCAAAAGCTTCGCGCCACCCCCCCTAAAATTCAATTTTCCTTCACCACTCTCCCTCCCCCCCTCCGCAAGGAAATTTTAACCTCACATTTTTCATCATCTATAAACCCGTCAAGAGTCGCACTGTCCGCTCACAGGCTAATTAGAATTAACCCATTTAGCAGGCCCGGTACCTTTCGCCTGTCTCCTCATCTCAAAGCCTGAATTTTTCCCCTCCACCCACTCCATTTTCACTCTTAACGCTTCATAGTCGGAAGTCGAGGGTATATAAATTCGAATTAGCGCCGGGGAACTTTCACGAGGTGCCTCGTTGTAAATTACTTCTCCTCACCCCCTCCCCATGGCGACGATCGAATTATAAAGTTGAACGTTTTCGAACTTGGTACTTTATACTTGGCATTTTGTGTGGTGTAAGGAAGGTAACTCCATACCGAGTAAGGCATTACGTGGGGGGATTTAGAAGTTGACCCGCGGTGTGTCTTGGTGAAACGACACAGCACGTGGACTGATCGCGCACACTTTCTTACGTCATGTTGAATCCGTCGATATCCCTCCCTCTGGTCCCTCACTCCCGTCGCAAGTCTGAGTTGAGGTGAACTTGTACGGGCAGGCAGTTTGTGTTTGTTATGCCCTCAGTGTAACCATACTCTAAGAGTCTTCCAATCATCCTAAGTACTTGCACGCCTCGGGCTCTGGTCTCCAGGATTTTTGTGCCTCGTAAGAAGCCACCGTCGACGGGGGCAGGGAAAAAGGGGGCGGCGGGGTGAGAGGGAGAAAAAAAGGAGAATGAAATAAAAGTTGTGACAAAGTTTTCCCCGGCAAAAAGTATCCCCAGGAGACTGCGGTAAGAATATTGAGAGGAGAGTGTGGACATACCTGGGGTCGAAGTTTCCGATACATCCTGAAGGATTCCAGAGAAACCTTGTGTAGGGCTTTTTCCCAAGCGGTATGATCTCGGAAGTTTTTCGGAATACAGTGGATGGGTCGTAGAACTTTGGGGGTTTATGGGTACATGTGATATCTGCTAATGTTCACACCCACTGGTTTAGAGGGGGTGGCGGAGGCTTAAAGGAGGGCGGGCTAAGATGAAAGGATTTGTAATTTTTTCCAATTGATAATGTTTTTGGTTACAAATGAACATGTTACGATTTGGCTTTCGGAAGATGACGAATTGTTCCTTTCCGGGAATATTTTTATCACGCTATTCTATTTTTTCAAGTCCGGAAAAGGGGTTGACGAAGGGGTTGGGTTGGTGAAGGGGTTGAAGGGGTTAAATTGTTGAGCAGTTCAATTTGCCAAAGTCTCTAATTTTTAATTGGCAATTTTAGTCGACGTGAAGTCATTCGAAAAAATCTTATTCAGGCCTACGAGTGTCACTAACCAAGCTCAAAAATCATTCTGTGAACATTTACTAAGCCGGGAAGTTGAGAACTCCTCGAATATTTGTATCCAAAGTTTGTGATATACCCTGAAGAATTTTAATAAATTTTATATAATTTTTTTTCCGAGCACTATGATCTCACGAGTTTTCAGAATCCACTGACATGGCTCACATACCTTTGGTTTTTATAAGGCAATGTCGTATCAACTAATGTTCAAACACACTCTTTCACTCGGAGTATTCCTTTAGCCTTACTCACCTACAGCATTAATATCAACCTATTTTATCACTTATGGAGTCACTCAGAGCGCGAAAAAAATACCAGAAAAATTTTGTTCAACTGAGTTGAGCTGGTCTTCCTTGTGCCCCTCGTCTTCTGATGTTTCTTCTTAAAGTGAAATTCAAGAAAGGTAGTTCGAGGAGAGAGTGCGTTTGCCCGTTAAGACGATGTTTATATGACACCCCGCTCGAGCTGGCCCAATAATACAGATACCAAGTGGGTTATCCAGAGAATTACGTTATCTCCGAGGGAAAACCAAACGAAATTCTCGATGTCGTCGTAAATATGGTCAGGTAGGAGTGGACCGCTGGTTCTGCGTTCAGGAAGAAAGAAGACACCAATAGCCGGATCTTTTCTTCATTTTATAAGCATGTTCCTACGGGGCACTCCATATTTGAGTGATACCCTGATTTTAGAATTGAATCAATTTCAAATCAGTTCGTGGGATGATTATTTTAGCCTGCATGTGCAAGTCATCATTGAAATATAAACAATCTCATTCCAATAGTCCGTGAAATAAAATTTTCTCAGTCCCTTCTTAAGAATTTTAATAGCGTTCCAAAAATTGTAATGGATCGAACTTGTTCGATACCCCGCGCCCATCAATCCCGAAATTGTGGGAATAATTTGATAAGTCGACGAAACCTGTCGCTGATTCGATGAGTTACTTCTCACCTCAGGCAAGTCACCGCGTTCTTTTAAATTCGAACCACGCACCTGACCGGCCAATCTCTTTATTTCCTAATAATTTATAATACTTTTTGTAGCATTGATCAATTGCAATAGTCATAATTTTCAGTTATATTCTGTGGTACGGAATATTCAAATAACGGACGTAGAAATCTGTATAGTAATTTGAAAATTCTACTTAAACGTCTGAATTTTAAAAATTTTCCGAAGGACAATATTATCGATATCGATAAATGAAACCAATAACAGCAATAAAAGCGGGGGTGGGAAGGGTATATGCGTAACAGCCTGAGAGGGTACACGTGAGAACAGAGGATAAAAAAAATAATTTTTTTTTTACCAAAGATTAAATTAATTGCCACAGGAGATTAGAATTTCAAATTTGACTTTCAATCAGTTTCAGATTCTGTGTTAGAGTCGACTCATTTCCCATCAACAAAGGCTAATCAAATCCGAGTTTTGGCGTTACGCCTCATAGTTTTCAAGATATCGCCAATTTTCTGACAAAAATTGTAAAAAAGGGCCCTAAAAGTGGCTAAAGGGCTGAAAATATCCGGGAAGTGATGCCGAAAGGGCCCAAAAACGAAAGTAGAAACCCCTAAAACCCCCTCAGGGCTCAAGAAGTCTCAAAAACGACGATAACCCGCTGAAAAATTGAAAAAACTGAAAAAACGGTCAAAAACGGCGAAAAACGACCAAAAAACCCCAAACAATTGAAAAAACTGAAAAAACGGTCAAAAACGGCGAAAAACGACCAAAAAACCCCAAACCGGCTGCCCGGGGGTCATTTACTTTGAAAAAAATCCGGATTTGGACATCCCCGGCCGGCAGGCCAGCCAGCCAGTCGGCTGTTTGGCCCGAATTTCGGAAATACCAAAAAATCAAAGGGGGACCCTTTCCATTCTTCCGATTGTGACCAAAGTCGACACACTTTTGACGATATCTCAAAAACTATTGATCCTATCGCCACGGGGTTTGCACCATTCGAAAGCTGAGCTCATTTCCTATCGATGTAGGGTATTTCCAAATTTTTAAACTGATTTTTCGAACCGTTTTTTCATTTTTTCTGAAATTCATAAAATTATCAAAAAAGGGGTGAAAAAATCATTTTA
>JAPYZM010002557.1:0-20703 GCA_030522845.1 Psyttalia concolor
TTTAATTTTTTCAGTTTGTTTTTTTAAAGAAGAATAAACGCAACGTCCCCTCTTTTAAGTGTTTCTGAAAATCTAATGTCTTTCAAACCGGAGTGTTAAAATTCAAACGAGTAAAATTTGATTTGAAGTAGGTAAAGAAATAAATGGTTAGACGAATATAACCAAATGCTTTCGATATTCGAAGACATTAGATTTCATTAGCTGACACAGTCATTATTTTAGTGAGAAAAGAGTCAGTTTTTTCCGTTGAATACCCGATTTCCCTGGTTGACCTTTCAATATTTATGAGTCTATCTGGGATGGGAATTAACCATTAGTTCAAACTGGGAGCTTGAACCAAGATTAGCCTGTCTTGGTTCGAGCTTGGGTTCCAAGTTTGGATGAATGTTGGTTACTCCTTGGTTTGTGACACTAGTTCTGGCTTCGACACCTATTTTGTTCCAGGTTTGGAAATTTATCTTGATCTAACAACTATTGATTAAAGTAATGGAAAAACTGAAATTAATTACTTGGTTATCATGAATGCAATTCAATTTTAACCCCATTCACCATGTCCTGATGAATATATTGCAGAAAAATTCGAATTAGTTAACTTAAAACCCCCGCCCCCCCCCCCCCCACCGATAAACGGGGGCACAAATTTTTTTCAGTGATAATTAATTGACCGACATCGGCTCAAGCTTCGAATCCCTCACCTGACATAGGACAATGGATATCCAAATGATTTTATTCTCGAGTTATGAATCAAGCAGAGATAATGAATTACATACAGATTTACAAATACACGGGTCAGGTCAGTATTTATGATTCTCAATAATTATAAAATTGTTCCATTCGCCTCATTTCTCGAGGCCTCACGGATACTGGAAACGTCCAAAGTCAATGCGATATTCATGGAATTTACTAGTCGAACGAGTACAATTTTCAGTGTTTCTGTTTTGGGAAGATAGTCCTATTCTCGACTGCATATTTAGGAACAGGAGAGATCAGATTTCGATATGCCATTGCGGTCTCTAATAGTTATTGGCATTCTAAATATTTGGTGATGATAAAATTACACCAATTTATGTCAGATTTCTCTGATCACTCCCGAATTTACTTTCTGTATATGAAAAAAAAAATTGTTTTTACTTTGAACTACTCAAGATGTGTACTCAATTCTTCAAACGAACCTTTTTACCACCCTTCGTACTATTTTGATAATACCAGCTTGCCATTGATTATAGAGCTCTTCAAATGTAGCAATTGAGTTCGATTACTGTTCACATATTTGGAAACTTCGAATTGCAGTCGACTAAATTAACAGTTGGCATAATCTGGATCATTTTTCAATAATTTCCATATTCGATTAATTTACGAGAAATTATTGACTGGGACTGAGTTGATTGGTTGGAGTAGGATTTGCAATTTTTCAGAGCGCACAATATCGATGGATGAATGGGAGAAGTCGAAAAATTTTTTTTTGGAATCACGGGAATCAGCCGAATCCCAACTTCGGAGGACTACAAAATTTTTATTATCTATATTGAAATTCTATACTCGATAGTTCACAGATAATTTTTAGGACGAAGCATGGATATAAAGAATGAAATGAAAGCCAGGAGGATTGTCGTCGAATTACTCAAAACCTTCCCTGTGTACATTTACCCAGCAATTTGATTACTCTCCGTCCTATTGTGCTGATTTCAACATCCGATTGATAATCCGAGTTGGCCCAGAGAGAAATTGAGTTTGACTGACTCGAATTCGTCTGGCGATCTAAAATTAGGTCAATTTGATGCAGGAAATGATTTAACCCAGAATGAAAGCGGTAGAACAATTCAAGTTAACTTAACTTTTAGTTGAGTGTTAAAAAAATATCTGAAATAAAGAGAGATAGCAGCAAATGCATTTCATGAGAAAAATTAACAGATCCAAAACGAGTTGCGGCAATATTTTTGTTAATTCCTCCAAATTTTGCGGCATTTATTGAAAATTAACTAATACTCACCATTATTACTGCACAATTATAGTTTGACGTTTGACAGGTTACTCTGTTCGGATTGATTTTCTTAATGACTGATTTCCTGACGGGACGTACGTATTTTCGGGAGACAAAAGTTTCCATTCACTGCAAGGAGTCAAGAAGCTTGAATATGAATGCAATTGACTCCTGCATTTCACAACTGTCAGGTTGAACACCGGATCCATTACCAGTCTTCTTAGCAGGCCACATTCAGTTATCAATTCGATTACTCATTATTTCATTTTAATTATTCAAATACTTTAAATGTAGTCAAATTTGTCAGAGGAAACGCTTGGCTTTGACACTCATTCATTCACCGGAAATTATGAGTACCTGACCTAATTCCTGATTGATTACTGCATACTGTGGGTGGTTAAAAGGTTCCATTAATGATTAAGGAGTGGAGGAGCTTGAATTCGAATGATAAATATTTCATACATTAAAATACTCCCAGGCTATAGAAAAACTTTGAACTCAAGTTATATAAAATAAACGGTAACCCTCACGACATCCACTAGCGACTTTGACTCTATGATTTACCTACTCCCCGTTATATTTTGATAACTCCAATATTGTATTGGTGATCCGATTCTTCATACAAAAGTCTAGAGTTTGGAAAACCGCCTGAATTACCGAAATTCAATAAGGAAAACTTACGCCTATTTCCGGTCGGAATTCACAGAAGTTTGCAAGTGAGAGCTGATATTAATAAGTGCTGGAAATGGATAATTTTGAAGATCTCTATTTGATTATTATTCCATCCGTTTTTATAATTAGATAGAACAGCTCACTACTAATCTGATCCTCCACAGAAAAGCATATCATTTTATTGGTCTTGGTTCGTCTGAAATATCGAAATTAGGTCAATTTAACGTCAGTCTGCGATCCGATTAGATTAAAGTATTCATAGCGGGGCGTCCTATAGAAGACAAGATGGAGGAAATCTGTCGTTCTTTCGTTGAAATATTATTGTTGGACCAAAAAACAATTTTTATTTAAAGACTTGTAATCTATTTCGAATAGTTTCAAGCTCAAGATGATTTTATAGCAATATTTCTATTTTTCCTGGGGTATTTCAAATAATTCTACAGTGTTCCAGTTTTTCTTCTGAAAAATTACAACATAATTCACCTGACGGAGCGATTTTTTCGTGATTTTTTCTCTACCCTTAAAAATCGTTGTCGTAAAAATCAAATAATAGAAGAAAAATTTTCAAATACGTCAAGTACCAAAGTCTTTTCTAGTTTCCGATCGGAATTTGCATATTGTCAGGCGTGAAAGATCTTATTAATGAACGCGAGAAGACGGGAAACGGAAAGTTCACTAGATAAAGATAATCGAATCATTCATTTTAACCCGGTTAGATTAAACGGAAGCTCTCAACGTTCATTAAGTCACCTACGTCCATCCACCGGTAGATCCTGAAATCGCGGAAACTATTCTCATCGCAAATTCTGATAAACGATTTGCGCCATCATGGCTGGGGCATTTCCACCAAAAATGTATCACCCGAGATATCTTGACACCCGTTGGATTACGCTTCTTGAATTCCCAACGAGTTCTACATCACGAGCTGGCGTATGTGTGTATCGATGACGTCGACAATGTGAATCCTACAGACGTACTAAATCAAGGAACGTATACAAATCTCCTTTCTCGTGGTGAAGCGTGAGATATTGAATTTATGACTGAAAATATCCCCACGAAATTTCCTCCAGATAGCACACGGACAGTGGCACGTGTGGGATCTATCAGTCGTGGGGACAGAAATTGATGGAACTCGGTGGAGTTGACGTCAACATCTGTCCGAGTCATTCAGCCTAATGTTTCGAACACATTTAGTTGATTAATTTCTGGGAGAATGCACGAAGGCAAGCTCACTGCAAGTGAACAAACAAGCACGAGTGTTTGAAGTTTACGGCTTTGAATCCGGGTAAAGGTGAGTAAATCTCTTTATGATTGCCGACATTTTTTACCCTTTTCAGCCATGAAGAGGATATTATTGTACACAGAGAAAAATATTAACGAAAATTACGTTTTGCTATATAATTTTCAATATATAATAGTTTCATTCGAAAATATATGATTAAATCATTCACAAAAATGACCCTATTATATAAAAACAAAAGCATTCATTCGACTATTTGTTCTTTTACGGCTGAGAATTTTATAATTATCATTGCCATCCCAAGATAATCATTTTCCCCTTGCTAATTTGTACTTGAGTGAGGTTGACTGACATTGAAAGCACTAAAAATAATCTCAGCTGCAAGAGCACTTATTTTTAGTAATTTCCGCGGGAATCGGTGAGTCCATCAGCTCTAAAAAAACTGGGCTCGTTGTTCATTATCCTTTGATTTTAAATTACAGAAGTTTATTTTCCGTATAAATCTCCCTAAACTCTCCACCCGAAATCGCCGAAATTTTCAATTCACTCGAATGCTACCCATTTCCCAAATAATCTCAATTCAAACAACAATTTGCCAAACTGTCTTTCCGCCGGAGAATCCACAACCATCAATAAATAAACCCCTTTATTCTTGGATAGGTTGACGTTCAAGTAACCATCGAGTGTGTGTATCGATCCGGTAGGAAGCATGTGCGATAGGCAAGCCCGCTTGTTTTTCCCCTGGGTTAACGCTCCTCGGCGCAGAAATGGGCGCAAACATTGGCTCAGGGCACGTCCAGTCTGTGGACAACGGTTGCGACCTACGGAAAGGTGTTTACCAAAATTGGGCCCTGGGGGATGCCAGTTCGAGACATATCGTCATGTTGGAAAGGGGACGTGGATTTGGGATTTACGTAGGGCCATGACCCCCTTCGGCTCACCAATGGGATGTCATTTTACGGCGAATTGTTCCTGGTTAAATATTATTCGTGCCCCAGTTTTATTTACTCCTGGCTCAGAATGACACATATGAATTCTGAGCATTCCGTGCAGAACTACTTCACCCGTGGAATCACACGGGAGTAATAATATTGGCATTCGATGCTGTCGATCGAAATCTAATCGTAAATATCGGTGATGTTATTTTTGTTGTTACAATAAAAAAATTATGTGACAATTGCGTAGGAGATAAAACTTCTACTGAAATTTACTGCGATTTTTTACTACAATTTGAGATTGGCATTCAAATAAATATGTCTAATGAACAATAATTCCATAAGTCCATGAATATTTGATCGTTGAAGAATTCCGCCCACTTAAGGTAAAATTCGCTGACTTGGCCGGTGCAACCGACGTAAAATTGTAGTCAACACTTGATAACGCCCTTGTAATGAGGCTTATAGTTGCACGATAGCCTGAGGGACGTGTCACAGAAGCACGCTGACGGAGGAAAATGATCAGTGCTTGACTGGTCATCAACTGCGGCAAATAAACCCTTGCCCAGCCATCCAATGATGTCTTAATGATTTTCCAATGAAAAATTCATTCCAGTAAACATCAAATTTCTTCTATGAATGCAAGTGACAGGATAGAATTCGTAAAGTAATAGAATATTTTCAGCGATTATGAACATCAATAAAAACACGTCTGTTCGTATCTTTTCGCCTTTCAACTCAATATATTACTTTTAATTTACATTTCTATAAACTTACAACCACCGAAGTTTCCCTTCCAAACGGATAAAACATTCTTTCCAGTGCTCTATCTCCCCTATTCCTCCATTCACTCCCAGCGATTCGTGACATCCTTTCTGAAGTGGTGATTAAAAGAAGGCGGATGACATGTGCCAGAGCAATAGGACACCAACGAAGCCCACACGATAGGATCCTGACCTACACCGAGAGCCGAAAGAATTATGGGATGCGAAGGGAAACATGTTTTCCTCTCTTCGTCGTTTGGTATTTCAGCTCTTCCGGGTCAGGGTCATGGAAAAAAAAAACACGCTTCTCTTCATATAAAATTCGCTTCGTCGTCCCTTTTGCGGTAAAGCATCAGCCCCTGCGAAAATTCCGCATAGAATCGGGTCAAAGTGTGATATGCTGTAAGAGAATTCTTCTCATCGTTTACTGTAATTTTATGCATTGAAAAGCCAGTTTTTATCATGTATGATATTATTCACATGCATAATTATGGCGGTCATGGAATGACAGTGAGGAGAGTGTAATTACAATCTTGATGAGACTACGAGAGATTATTTATTTCGACGGCAGACAATTTTCTTAATTATTACTCAACATTGTTTCTTTTTTCTTCTTGCGAAGCACCGGACATTTCGATGTCCTAAGGAAACAGGAATTATTTAATCTTTTTTTTGCAACAAGCATATCGAAAAATTGCTGTTAGGTCTAGTGTGTCTTACGAGAACGATATAAATTCGTCTGAAATGTTGGGAGAGCTGTCTAAATGATCATACGTTTGCAATAGAAATAAAATGATTAAATATATTATAATTAGCTATAATTTCCCAATAATTTACATTACTATATCATTTGGTTCAGATAATAACATTATCAATTTGTATATATACATAGGTAATCAATGCAGTATTTGCGAGCTGTCAACTGAAACTTAAATTATTTCACCAACAAAAACGCATTAAAGTAAACATCTAATATCTCTCCAGAATTAAAGTGACCCCCAAATATAATTTCATCGATAGCATATTAAAGAAAATAAAAGGTAATTGGGCAGCCTATTCGGGCCAGAAAGTAGTCCTTGATTTCCGGCAGGTTCGGCTTGTGAACTCCTGTTTACAAGCGCTAATCCTCAGAAGTAAACAATCCAAATGTGAGACAGCATTCAAAGTGAGTAGTGCCTTGAAATTAACGACAGCAGTTGGAATTACATTACATCGTGAGTGAACACCAGTTCAAAGTGAAATAAGTGTCTCACGGATCTTCTCGATATTTGTAACGACTTCGGAAAAGCAGTCAATGGATATCTATGTGAGTATTTTAACTTAATACTGACTTTCACAGCGGGATGAATGAATTTGCTAACCATTAAGACACACTATCCACCGCTGTAACTGATTCCATCTAACCATGAAAGTTGCTCACTTTGGCGAAATTTAATCCTCATTAAGAGAATTACTTTAATTTTCCTTCGATTTTCCTGAAATTTGGTGGAAATTCACGTTACATAATTTGAAGCAGTTTCCCAAAAAAACCTCAGCTGTCCGAAAATATTTAAATAAATATTACAATTATTACAATATCCGCCGCTATATTATAACTACATCAACTACGTTGATGCTTTTTTTTTGTTGTTATTTTCTTTTCATAATTTTTTCAGTAGCATTTCTCCATTAATGAATTTCTTCGTATCGTTCTTATTATATGTCAAGATAAATTAAATCATTATGCATTTCCTCGATTCGACTTTCATGAAATCGATTAGCATTCGAGTTTCCATTCGAGTGGGATTCGAGTGCTTATTCGAGACTCCCGATGCCTCTCTCTCATTATATAGGATAGAATTGTCAGATACTTATTTCGGTCAACGAGTCTGTTTCTGCCAAAGAATTTTTCTTTTTATAAATAATTTTGATGGATGTTTCCTCATCAAGATGTTTATCTGTCACTTAATAAAATGTCCAGTGGCCATGAAACAACCCAAGAATGAACCCATAATTACCGTCGCTCTCCTAGATTTTTTGAGAGACAGGCGTTTAGGATGTTTCACCCATTTTAAAAGGTTATAGCTCACGGCATGTAATTTGAGTCGAAAAGGAGAAACGTAAAGAGGGGACACAAACAGATAATCATTTTAAAGCAGATTGACGTATTTAAGAGACCGTGAATGAGGATTTTTGAGGGAGGACGAACTACGCGACATTTATAATCAATTTCGCCGAGAATGACCGCTTTCATCATTTCCGGGGTTAATCACTTCATAAACATTTTATGACTCATTTTTGAGAAGGTCTGAGATCGTGAATTATTCAAGGAATATTTTAATTTTTTTTTTGCGGGGTTATGGAAGGATTCAAGAGGTTCGAAATTGCTGAGATGTTCTTGGAATTAAAAACGATGAAAATTTTATTATTCCTTTGATGAATTTGCGAATGAGGAAATAGTTAATGGTTTCTTAATAAAAGTAAAATGAGTTCTATGTGATGATAAGATATTTTTAATTTGAAAATTGTTATGTCCTTTCACAAAATCCCATTAAATTGCACCATAAAATGAGCAGATGGCTGTGAATCATCACGTGGTATTCAAGAATATTTGATTCGTCTCTTCTCTATTCTATTTCTCAGATAGATAGAGAAATCCGTTCTATAGTCTGGCATTAGGAACTTCATGTAAGACTTACTGTTTCCTATATTTCTTTCCCGTAACACGGATTATTAATTGTTGCCGATAAAAAAATTAAGTCCAGACTTTGAGAGTAGATTGAGAGCATTGCAAATAGAACTGAAATCCATAAGTCTGCCCGTGCGAAATTCCTTGAATTTTCTGTGAGACTTAATTCTGTGTACCGAGACAGGCCAAAATTGTCGTAGGACTGACCGAAATTCCCCCCGTAAGCCTTCATTATAATCCCCATTCCCAAGAAATACAAACGCATAACAACCCCAACATCCCTGTTATCCTTTAATATTCTCAACCCGCCACAAACCCCGGAGAAAACCATCCGTCCAACAAGAGCCAAGATGGCAATCATCATCTCCTCCAATGTTATCCAACAATATCCCGTGTATGCAGGCATACACCTTAATCCCCGCTGAGAAGAAAGGCTGAACACGCAACATGAAATGAAAACAGAAACCCCGGTAAATATTTTCCCCCGGAAATATGAGCAGCCAGTAACTTTTTTCCTTCAATAAAACCTCTCCTCACATCGACTGGCTATTGTAATCCCAAGATGAACGGGATCGGATGTTGCCGGTGTTGGAGTATCCCATAGCGATACCCATTTGCCATTGGAGACAGCATAATGTGGACTTGTGAGGTGAGGATATTCAGGAGAACCGGTCTCTCTCTCTACCACAATGGCACCCTGGCCATTTCGTTCTTTGGACGCGGCCTCAATACTAGCTTCAAATATTTTCGTAATAATGTGTTGGGGTAAGAAAACGACAGGGTGGGTCTGCCGGTGACAGCGACAACAAGGGATATGTCTCAATGTTTTGGCCGCTCCTTCAGCTGGCCCCCATTGTGCATCCAGAGAAATCACAATGGGACCTGGCCTCAAATAACGTCTTGGTAGAGGAAATATGTGATGAAGTGGCGGGAGAATGCCAGGGAGCTGGGAGCAGGGCTGGATGTGCGTCTGTGGAGGCGAAAGATTTTCTACCGACACTGTTAAGTTCCCGGGAATTGATATTGGAAATGGAAATACTCTTACATTACTTTGGCGGAATTTAATCCTCATTAAGAGAATTACTTTAATTTTCCTTCGATTTTCCTGAAATTTTGTGGAAATTTGGGTCAGATAATTCTAAGCATTGTGCAAAAAACCTCAGCTGTCCGAAAATATTTATTCCAAAGTTATGAGCATCTGAAGTGGAGGTGGCGGTGCTCTGGTCCCAAAACAAAGATTTTATCATGCATTAAGACAAGGACGTCATGAAGATGATGAACCATCGTGATTGCGACACAGACAATTCACCACTAAACACCAATATCAACAATTATCCGCCGCAATATTATAGCTAGGAAATATGTGATGAAGCGGCGGGAGACTGCTGGGGAGCTGGGAGCAAGGCTGGCCGTTGCGTCTGGGGAGGCGAGGGATGTTCTACCGACACTGGTAAGTAACCGGGAATTGATATTGGAAATGGAAATACTCTTGAACTACTTGCAGAAAAATTTCCTACCTCAGACAAACTTAGAAAACTTGAATTCATGCTCATTAAAGTGGGAGAAAAGGCTTTTCACGTCTCAATTTAACGAGCCCGAAATTTTAAACTGGAGATTCTAAAATTCGAAATTTTTTTTTATGTGTGTAATTTCAGGCCAATTATCTTAAAAAAGGCAGCGGTAAATTATCTGTTTCTTGACATGTCATAAAACGCGATACTTCACGTGAGATATTTTATCGAGCCACTTTTGGGCTGTGATGGATGGAGAATTTTTTGGGTGGAGAGATTTTCTGTGTACGCGCGCAACAATGAGAAGTTTGCTCTTTTGTGGTACATTTTCTAGGATTGAGAACGATAGGTGGATTGAGGTACACCGGACAACGGGGATCAGTATGGGGGAGATCGTGCAAGACGTCATGCTACGGAGATCAATATATTTCATTTCCAGGTGTCGGGGAATCGCTGTGTGCGGGAGGATCGAGTCTGGATGTTGTAAAAATGGATATATATGAGGATTGACGTTTATTGTTGGGAAAATATTCTTTTTAGCAGGGGCTGTATTCTTAGGGTGAGAATACTGGTAGATTCATGATGGAAATTTGACGATATTATATTGCTTTTATTATATATTTATATATTTATCTGAATTCTTCTCACTTTCAACAGTTTTATTAGAACTATTGGACTGACGGTCTTTCGCTTCCCTCAATTTCCTCAGCGCGAAAAAACACTTATTTCTTTTGAAAATGGAAACAAAAGGGGAATTTCAATTTTTTTTACCAACAAAACTATGATAATTCAAACTAATGCAAGATTTTACGCTGCCTTTCCAAGTAATTGGTAGTTCAACAGAATAGTTACCGAAATGTCTCCAATTCTCATTTTTTTTCATGACTAGAAGAATATGGATTGACGTTTATTATCGAGTAAATATTCTTTTAGCCATTGTCAATATTTCTGATGTGAGAAAACTTTGTCTCCACCATGGAACTTGGTGAATAAATCACTTCCACCAATTTCAAATATTATTGGAGATTGCAGGAAGATTAGGAACATCCAATTTATTGTGAAGGAATTTCCCTCCAGCCGATGGAGTTTTAATAGCACCGATAAATCCCCCTGGTTCAATTCTCGACGAACGTCAGTGTTTCACGAATCAAGATAATCATCTCAAGACAATAAACGTCTTTCTATGGTATAGCACAACCACCGCTCGTCCCACATTCGACTTGCATAACTGTCGATTGAAGCAGAACCTCATAACGCTTGATGTTTCAAGTATCCCGGGCTGGGATGTGTACATGAAATTAACGCACTTTGAGTGCCCGTGGCGCACCCCGAAATGCGCACATGATCGCGAGGTTTTCCGCAGGTGTTACGCTCCATGCGAAGATGACGCGCCAACCTGGCAAATTGTGGAAATCGTTGAGGTCCACCGCACCAAGAATTCCGGAGTACTCGAGTTACTGGAGTGCGTCGCATCCTCGGGAGCAGGCAAATGTTCGATTGATCGGGGGATCTATTTAACGTAGCCCAACAATTGACTATAGTATCGCCGGGACTGGAGTATTTGGTTATTTTCAATCTTCGAATTTTTCAATTCAATTATACCTAATGAGCGTCGGCCAAATGAATCCAATGAATATTTTTCAACAGAAGCTCATAAAATTCTGGATTTGTTTACGCTTGATAAACAATCTTTCACATTTAAAAATAATCAAAATACGGTTTGAAAATGACAAAAGTTTCGTTTTAATCCGTCGAAGAGAAATTGTTTCGAATTGCATTGGGACTCTGACGATGAGAAAATTGAAAAATTGGAGAATAGAAAAGAATGGGAAACTTTCTAACAGTAAAAATATTAGTTAAAGCATTCACTCTGATAAAATCTCGATTTCCCTATCACCTCCTCAGAATTAATTCAATTATTATTCAATTAAGCCTCGAAGGCAAGTGCCGTTATTCAATCTCTGATCGATCGAGAACTATAGAACTATTAAAAAAAAGAGCATTGAAGTCGATACGAGAAGACCGCCTCTTCATTCACACACATTGATATCCCCACAATCATATTCACCCGAGTATTGCCCTGGGGTGACGAAACAACTCTCAACGTCAAATGTATTTCCATCTCCATGATGCCCAAATTTTCATTTTTCCATACGAGCTGGTGAATGTGGAAAAATGGGGCAGTGAAAAACTGAGAGCAGACAAAAATGAAAAAAAAAAGGAGAATACACCGGAAAAATTTCCTTTTGTGCCCCCCAACTCCCCATAAGCCCTCGTCCTTTGCACCTTAAAAGCCGTTAAATATGCTATGGATCTGTTTCCTCTGCCCCCTCCCCATCTTCCCGGATGATGTTGTATTTATAAGTAACAATACGAAAGAAATTGCCTCTTTTTTAATACATAAGAGTTTCCACCCTGCGGCGCACGCGTTTCGTCACGCTAGGCGGTCTTCCTCCTGTCCGTACGGTATTCTCAGTTTCGGCAGTAGTATCACACAGAGAAGGTACACAAACTCGCGGGACTGGTGGAGAGAAATGTTGAGAAATCGGAGGAAGGTAAAAAAAAAATATTTCAAATCCTGAAACTATAAATTCACGTCTCAAGGCTGGCAAGGTGTCGAGTGGATTATTTCGAATCAATTTATCTTCTTTTTTTTCCTCTTCCTCTGGGATAGATCAAAGGGATGCTCTGACGAGTGTCTGCTGGCGGATGGAAAGCAAAGCGATGGGATGGCTCAAAATGCGACGAATCTCAGCGATTCACGGCTTTACCGGCGTGCTTAGGGAATTTTAAGGATTTAATGGGGGCGGAGATTTTATTTGGGACTCTCATCAGTTTCGGTAATAAGAAAGACAGACGATGAAGGAATTTGTTGCGTTGTTTGGATAATTTAAATGTGAGAAGAGAAATAATTTTTTGGGAAACCATTGTCAATAGTTTTGGAAAAATATTTGAGTTTTCTGGGACTTTGAAGGACTTGGATCATTTCTTCTCATTTCTGAGGAATAATTGAACTAATTAATATTTCATTTTCTCTAGTTTTTATCGGATTAGAAGATTTAATTTGAAAAAATTCGCCACATTTCAGTACAACAAAGAATAAATGAATCAGCAAATTTACAAAAAAAAAATGATTGGCAAAATTTATGCAAGTTTTGGTATTAATAAAAAAAAATCTTGTTAAAAAGCAGAACAAAGACGACCTGAAATTGTTCACATAATGATCCCCAAAGAATCTTCTCATTTACCCTCGCAAAACGTCCAGCCCCATAAAAAAATATTCATTAAATTCCTATGGCCGTCGCCCCGAAAACCCTTCTCTTCATTTGCATTTGTCTAAACACAGCCGGCCCGCAATGGTCCACAATTTATGGCGAAAGTGCCCCCAGAGTGCAAACAATCGGCGCTGAATAAATCGAGGTGACGACACATTGTGCCAAACCCCCCTTTCGAAAATTCCTTCATTCCTTCCCATTTAGATTCTTCACCATTCTTCAACAGACAGAGGAGAAGAAAAAAGCGGAGAGAGGAAAAAAAATGAGTTTGCGGTCCCTGGAGAGGGGTTGAAATTCACGACAATTTTCTTCATCGACAGACAACTCCACAGGCAAGAGTTATAAATGGTGGGTGTTATTGGAGTCTTTCTCACCATTTGCCCAGACATACCGGGATACGCTTTAGAATCAATGCTACCGATCGTTCCCTGGAGTTGCATTTCACGATAATGAGCAATAAAGGGATTTTAAAGGATCGAATAGCCCAAGGAGAGAATAAAAAATTACTCCGAAGGAGCCCGATGATAATAAAAACAGCAATGAGCGGTAATTATTTATGGCTTAATCACACTAATATTAATTATTAACTAGCTGATTTTGCCATTGAAGTGACTCAAAAGAATTATGACCCGTAAGGTGAGGAATTTAAATAAAAGCTGATAAAATTGAAGATTGATAGGTAAAAATTATCAGGTTATCAGATCGATTGTATATCCCACATGACAAAATTATCATTTTTACAATTAACAAAATAGTACATTTTGTAACAAGTAAAAAAAAAAGGTTTTTGGCGAGTGGGAGATTTATATCACGAGCGAAAGGCGAGGGATATAATCCCACGAGTCAAAAACCACTTTTTTCACGAGTTACGAACATAATTTTTCATCTCAATGTATCGAAAAAGTACTTTTCAGTCCCTCGACGCGAAGCGGAGCCTTCAGCTCGTGATATAAACCTCCCACTCGCCAAAAACCATTTTTTTTCACTTGTTACGAAATATATTATTCTGTGTGAGGGTTCCTAAAAATTAGAAGATTCGTTTTTGTTTAAATTGACAGGAAATGTCTGGGGAAGAGTAGCTCCGCTTCGCGTTGAGTGACTCAAAAGTTACTTTACCGACACGGCGTGATGAAAAATATATTTCTTACTTGTCTTTAGTTCAAGATACATACACTTGTCCAAAAGTCTCTTGAACAAAAAAAAAGATTGGCTCAACAATTACGTCATAGTATAAAATATTCTCGAACTGAGAATTGATTTTTCGGGCAAAAGCACGTGTTTCTCTCAGTGTAGTTAGAAATAAAATGAAACTCCCTAGACGTTGAACTAGTGATTATGCGAGAAGTAAAGTTGAATCTTTATTGTAAGAGAAAAAATAAATTTCAAATTTTATTTAATGAAATTTCGAACTTCTGGGGAACAGGAAGCCGAGATTTCCCCGGCTTACTTTAATTTTCAATCAGAGCGGATAAACATCAGAATCAATACTCCCAATCGTTCTCCAGAGTATTATTTCACGATTGAGAGCAATAAAGGCATTTTAAGAAATCGAATAGCCAAGGGAGAGAATAAAAAATTACTTCGAGGCCACCAGACGATAATGAAAAAGACAATGAACGCCCATTTCTTATTGCTTCTGAATACTAATTTCAATTATTGGCTATCCTGATTGCATCATTGACGTGAATTTAGTCGACTTTAAACGATCGCGTAATGGGGGGTAATATCGATGAATAATAAATGGACGAATGAGGTACGGAGGGAGAGGGGGAGAAAAAATTATTAATGGTACGTCGAAAATTCGCGCAGAGATAAATTATATCTTCACTGACCATCTCTTAAAGTTGAGAGCAACCGGTCGTCTCGTAAATTTAATACTCTCTCTCTGTCCTCCGGTTCATTCAAAAAAAAGAGAATGCCTCCTCTCTCGCTCTATCTCTCATACGTGCGTGCCTTATATATTTTTGCATATAATCCGCGCTCATCGTCTGTTCTACCTGTCTCATAAACTCGTTCGACGACAAATAAAGATTACGAATACATTGCACTTTCGAGTGTCCATTTTTCGGACTCCGACAAGTCTGTTGTTTCTCTTCTTCATTTGAAAGTTTAATAAGTTTCACGGACAGTTATGAAGGGAAAGAAAGTAATTATTAACTTGACAAAGAAGAATATTTATCGACGGATGGAATTTTTTGTTTCTTGTTTCGATCGTTAAAGATGTTTTTGGATACTTTGGGTAAGGTCCCCGAGAAAAACTGTAGTAATTAAGGATCAATGATTTATGCTGGATGGCAGATTGGAGGGAATTGATGAGAATGAAATGATGAATTGAGAGTATTGATATGAACCTATTTCCACACAAAAAAGCTGAAGGTTAATTAGATTTTTACTGTTCGAAAATTACTTCGGAAATTTCACGAAAGAATTTTATAATTTTTACCGACGTATTTACAATGACTTTCCATTAGTTTTTTTTTACTGAAAACATGGTTGGGTACTGGTGCATTTAGTGACATAACCATTATCATGACAATTAATTGACAACCCATTTTCTTAAGATTTGATTTCGAAATTGCGCGGGTTTTCCATTAATGACGACTCGAAGAATCTACAAGATTTTTAAAGTGAAATCCGTAGCTTCCCTCTTTCTGTAAAATTTAAAGTTTTTTATGGCCAAAATTCTTAAGAAGTTTACTGAACTATATAATATAATCGCAATGTCAAAAGAAGTGTTTTGAAAACTTCAGTGAACAATTTTTCACGGTGAATTCGGTATGACAAATATCGAAAATGTCTTCGTAAAAACGATGTTGTTTTGACCTCACATTTTTACGCATCGTAGTTGTCAGGATCCGGATGTTTGTGGATAGAAGCACCCCACGGCGCACGCGCTCTCCCAGAAACTAGAGGTCTCAAGCTGCTTCAACAAATGATAACATCTTGACGTTTTTCAGTTGTAGAAACCCGAATAAAAAATCCTTCTATTCACCATCTCAATGATTATCGAGATATTTTGAGTGAGAGGTAAACATTCACACGCTCAGAATAAAAATGAAATTTCCTGGACATTTACGAGAACGTTTCCGGAGAATAAAATCAAATTTGAGCTACGAGGAAGTGTAATATTAAATCAGAAGTATAAAATAATAATTCCATGCACGAAAAACGTTCTCCTGAAATAAACAGACAAATAACACTGCAATTTTCCCAATAACGTCATTTTAATCCTTTTTAAAATCCAAAAAAAATCCCGTCCTCGAGGTTCGTGCAGCCTTGACCAACATAATTCCGCAAAAAAAAATTTGTTTTCAAATGAAGTTCAGTATTTTCTGCGTGGGAATTCAATATAGTATGTCGTACTACAGGTCATTAGAGCGTTCGATTGTCTAAGAATGTCCTTAACGTTGCTCTGGAATAAATATTTAATACCAAAAATTCCCGAAATTTTATTCAACGATTTTCTTCAAGTGATTGTTAACTTTTTCCTATTTTTTTGAACCACTGTTACACCATTTCCTCAAATGCAATCAACAAAGTGGTAATTACTGACTCAGTTCTCAATAGGAAAATTCCTGAACTCTTCGCTTCTGATTAATTGCAGTGATACAAAGCGACGAAAGCCCCCCCCATTCGGTCCACATTACAACATTAAATAAATCCGAATTCTCCTGAATCATCTCTTACTCCCGCTATTCCAAAAGCCAAGTCATTTACCACCACTCAAAAATGCCTTACAAGCGTGTCATAAGACATTTAACCGAGGGCATTGAAAAGGCGGAATAATTATCGTCCGAACGACAAAAGCCTCAGGGTGATTGTTCCGTCGATTGTCTCCCCCCTCTTCTTCACTTCCACTAATCGTCCGACCTTATTTTCCGGCAGTTTATTGAAATGTCAACGGCTGAACTATACTTACCCCCTTTGCGTATAGAAATGGGGAAGACAAACCGGCCTTTTCTCCGTCTCGAGGATGATGAAATACCGAGCAGTCAACTCCCATGCGTACTCTAACGCTGGATGAAATCTCGTGGCCTTTCACCTTTTTAAATCTGAACGACATTCACACAGAGAGAAAGAGAGACTTGACTAACATACGTAGATGACATCAATGCGCACCTATAGTCGAGCCAGATGAATGACTGCGTTGGTCTTCCAACATCTTTGATACCGCCGGGAAGATGATGGTATCCCTTTTGTGTATTCCTGACACGGGCATTACTCTGTGTGCCTTCGGGACACGTGATGATGATCGTGAAAGATTACCGAGCCGTGGGCACACATATGACCTGTCTTTGCACGCTCTGAACTACTGAGGATATTCTTCTTGAGAAATGCATTCAAAATGCGAAGATAGTCGTCTGACTTATTTTCGGGGGGTTACGGCAGTCAATGTATACACCAAAAAATCTTAATGTCGGTTACGTTTTAGTCATCATCGGTTGCGCTACGAGACGTTCTCCCACAAAAATACTCACCCCTTACAGGAAGATAGTTGGAAAGTGCAAATATTTTGACGAGCCTTTTTAAATGCCTCAAGTGACTTCGTAAAATATACTCTCGCTACTCGACATTATTTATCAGTGGGAATTACATTTAAAAAATACTTTGTTGATTTTATAAAGGGGGAATTTTGGTAATGTTGGCTGATATAATTCATTAACAAATTGAGATGACTAATGGTTGCAAAAATTAATCCAAAATGTGAATTTTTTATTTGTATTTTTGAATCACTTTTTCGTAAATTAAATGGAACAGAATTAGTACGTCGTGAAAGGGGATTTTATGGGCGTAATTTGCCGCGATTTTGAGCCCAATTTATGATTTCGTAGTTTGTTGGTGATGTTAAATAAATCTTAATTGACGTCTGAATTTTTCGGTTTATACCGCGAATGGTTTTTTGAGAAATGCATTCAGACGGAGAGGGTCAACATTGATTTTTTTTTATTTGGGAGTCAACTGGTGTATTCCTGTACGTGTTTTTGTTTCCTAGAGGGCATTCGAACGAAAATTACAGGGTGAAAAGTGATTTGAGGGGAGGGCAACCCACACTCATTCGAAAAAGCCGATCCTCATGCAGCTGTTGTGGGAGATAGACACGTTCGATCAAGTTTTTCAGACGGAAAGTTTCGGAGCAAGAGGAGAAGACAGAAACTGTTTCTTTCCAGTCGTCCGATAGAAATCGGAAATTTTGTTTCCAATTTCCTCCTAAATCCTCAGTGTCACGTCAATTTGTGCGGGGATGTTGCGGGTAATTAGAGAACTTCGTATTTTCGCGAGTTTGCGAGATTGTAAGAATTTTCCAGATTAATTAACTGAAAATTTATTTTTTCATTTAATTAATCTGATATTTGGCGTGAATTAGTAGGAAAGGATTTTACATTGGATTGAGAAACCGAAAAATCCAGAAATACGTACCATTTAGATACCTTAGAGACCAATCTCTAGATATTCGCCAAGCGGAAATAAAAAAAATCTCATTTCTATCCAGGAAATGTCCACCTGTCACCCGAACAAAAGCTCACGCTGCGCTGCAATCAAATGAATCAACCAAACGGAAAACATTCCAAAAAAACACCAATCCCTCGTAGAAAAATCCCAGCCGAGAAATATTCCATTAATTCCCGCGGATTTAATTAAATAGGAAGTTAAACACAGCCGCTGATTACCTGAAAAATCTCCCTGTCCATTACTCCACCTACTCGTTAACTCCAGTGTAATTCGATAGTGACAATGTTTATTCCAGAACAAACTCATATCCGATTAAAAACCAAAAAAATGTTAATTTGAATTCTTTCAGGATTTCCAAAAACCATTATTTGCACAAGGAAGAGATAGCAATCGATAGAATTTTTTTTTTTTCAATTATGAGTCCAATTTGAATAATCTTTATAAACTAATTACTTATTAATTTCTTTATTTTCAATAAACATTGTTTATTCATTGTATATACCCAAACAGTTCCAGTTATTATTGATTTTACGGCTACAATTGTATATCGCCTGTTTCAATTCAATTAGTGTGTTAATTCCTGTAATAAAGTTAATGCCTCGTTTCATTGAAAATTAAAAGAGTTTTAATATTTACAGAAAAAAAATTTACAATTTACCTCATTTTCCTCAATTGCTGCATCAATGCCACAATGCTCATGATTACACCAAACCACCCGTCAACCCCATAAACCCCTAAAAACTATAATCCCATAATTTGATGACTATAAACACTCGGCAGTCGTAAATCATCCGATAGTTTCCAAAATAAAAAAAATCCCTACCATGATTTAAAGATCCTTCACTCTCCCAATAATCCACTGGCTTCACGGTGAGTTAGTTTTATGATTTTCTATCGCCCAAGCCTTCCTGAAGTTTCGCATCGCAGCAATAAATCACTTCCCAACGCTTCAAAGTGGTCAATTATAGTCTATAAATATTGGGTATAGAGTTTTGGTTGGTGCGTGTATGGGCTTTGCAAACCGCCGATTAAAAGGTGACTAGTTGAAACTTCCCTCTCGGCCAAATAAACCGGGTATTCCGTTAAACGTAAGTCAAGTACACGTGTAAGTACATTCAACAACTCAGAAGGTGTTCCGTGCAGTTTTATTGATTTTACAATTTAACGATTTTTTTTCTACCATTTCTCAAATTTTAATGATCAAATTTATTGAAAATTTGGGCATGGTTACCGTATAAAATTTCGAAACCGTCTGCTCTATTTGTCTCGTTTGAGTCAATACTTCAGCCGGAAACGGGCATTTTCAGAGGCGCAAAAGTACCAAAGTAATCGCATCACAAAAAGCATCATATAAAATACAAATATTTGCAATAAGCTCCATTATAAAAGGGGTCGATATCAATATTAATCTGGCCAACATTTATAAAGTTTCGATACATTAATAATCCAATTAATCACATAAAATTATAACTCCATTTTGGTGCAGCCGCTCTAATATTGAACCATGTTTATTTTATTGAAATTTTTATTTCATTACTAAAACAATATTGAAACTGCAATATTTGTAATTGACAAAATGTACTATTAATCCCTTTTTAATTCTCAATTACACAGTCAAAGATTTTATCAGCCGTCAGATGATACTCTGGTAATTTTTGATTTCCTTTTTTTTCCAGAATTTCCAGATTGTCAGAACTTGCAATGGTTTCTCCACTTCTCCCCCCGAAATTGACCACAAGATCCCGTAAACGTGAGTAAAACTTTAATAACTACATACAGAGAGCAAAGGATTTTCACGACTTACGTCGAAGTAATAAAATTAATGAAATGAAGTACCAAATTCCTCGTGAACTGTAAGAAGACTGCAAATATTAGGAACAAATTTTGAGTTTGTGTGTGTAGAGGACTTCGCAAACCGTCGTTAAAAGGTGTCTAGGTGAAACTTCCCCGGCGGCCAAACAAACCGGGTATTTTGTAAAACACAAGTCAAGTACACGTGTAAGCGTCCAACCACTCAGAAGCATTTGCCCCTGTGTGCGCGGGATAAAACGATACTGAGGGGGGTTGGATTGTATGTACGTGCTCCCTCGAGTGCCATTTAATAGTCCGACCTTGCATACGTTGCATTTAGCGGGCGCCAACTGCACCCACCACCTACTCAACACATACCAAAAACTCTCGGTCGCCCCTCGATTACCCTCCCACT